>MU284067.1:427452-673294 GCA_022478815.1 Daldinia bambusicola
TTATTTCCACTCTTGTTTTTTTTTTATTATTATACTTAATTTTTATCAATCCCCCAACCAAATCATATTTTTTGCTTATTTTATTTTTTAATTTTTTTAAACCCCCCCCCCCCCCCCCCCCCCCCGGGCGAATGGTAAGCTATGATGAGCATTGTCTCCGAGTGGCTCGCCAAATCACCGCAGAATAGGCATATTGGACTAATTCCGACCCGGTCCCGTCTCTTCCTAAGGACTCGGATCTTGGTTTAGCGGTATCGAGCCATCCTATCTCTAAAGGATGGTTCATCCTTGGCAGGAACAGGAAAGTATATATTAGGTCACATTATGCTAAGTACTGAGAGTGCTGCGGTTTAGCCCCGTCAAAGCGTAGATCCTGGGCATCCAAGCTAGTGTTTTGTTGATTGATGACCGAAGACTGCGATGATAAATATGTGGTTTACACTTGAGACTATGATTATCGTAGTTAGTAATACTGGTAGTAGACAATCCGGGGTTTGGCGTCTGTGCAGGAATTGTATTGGTCCCGATGAGCGGCTTGTACGAGAAGTAACGACAATCGAAATTGCAAAGCCACAGAATGCCAATGCCAAAAGATCTTGGCTAACGATAACATTGCTACGTTACCAATGACGCTAGTTAACTAACCAATGACGGTCTTACTATGAGTCCCAAGTTGTCCTTATAAGGTTGGCCGAAGCGAAAGACAGCATTGGCAAATAGTCACGAGGATGAATTGGTATTGGTTTAGTTGAACGGAGATCCTGGAGAAAAAGAAAGGCAAATCTCCTTACAAACTTCCGGCAGTACGGTAACAGGTACCTAAACAGGTACCTGACTTATCCCAACTTACATAATAATATAATTAAGGTTCAGCCCTACAATCATACCCCTGCATTACTAAAAAGATGCTTTTACAAATACGTCGTACTTTGTACTTAAAGTACTCTACTTTACCGGGGCTGAACCGGCGTATGTAAGCTGACAGGGGCTAGTCTAAAGGCATTTTTTGAATCATAATGGTACATTTCGTCACTTGATAAATCGTGTTGGGTGTAGGTACTGTACTTTTCCTATGATGCTCTCCACATCGTTGTTTCGAAGTTCGCAAATCAATCAACAGGAGAAGGCCAAGCAGCAAAGAATTGTCAGCGTCGCATCAGCAGAATTGGAAATCTTCTGGAAGTAATTTATTTATGAACGATGTTGCATCAAAGTACAATGCAGCTTGTATTAGCATTATGCAAGCATGTCTCGAACAAAGAACCCGGATACCCAATCAGGTTCAGTATGCGATTCATAAACAAAGGGGCACTTAAGAAGGGGTCGCCCTTGGGGATGCAACGTCGAAAGCGACGATTGAAATGAATAATATCGTCTTACCGCGTTTGTAATTATGACGCGAAAGTCCTAGCCGCTCCTTGGTTCCGCCGCTAATCTACAAGCTCGACAAAGGTTACGACGCAAGTGCGGAAAACGGGTGTACCTGAATCCCTCGTGACACAGCGCCCAGGTTGCGCTCAGGGTGCGCTCAGGGTGCGATCAAGGTTTAGTTACGTCGCATGCGTCCTCGCAAACTGCGCCATGTGGACGACGGGCGATGCCATATGAATAACTGACATACTGGGGGAGAGACCGCGTGTATAAGTCTCGGTCGCGAGACCTTACCGAGGGCAATAAAAAAACCACTCTACCTGCTACGGTGACTGTATTGTACCATGGGAAATATACAAACTGATGAGTTGTATGGGTGCCTTACGTACATGACATGTTAACTCTTGTAACCAACGGCGGCCCAAACGGCTTTAGAAAGTGCCTACATAGCGATGCTTGACCTAGTTGAGTAACTTGAATTGAAACTAAACCAAACTAACTGATCCTTTTTCCTTTGCGGATGCCACGGGTCGGCGGGTTTATGACGGGGCCGAGAGTCTGTACATAGCAGAACGGATGACTTCGGGTTTGGTAGATAAGAGATTGTCTCCCAACTCCGAAATATTCCTTGTGAGTCCTGTGACAAAAACATCCTTGTGACGAAGATTGATTAGATTGCGACAACATACCGATACCTTGTATTAAATTGTTTTGGTTTGCTGTTTCGCGGATTTGTCATTTTATGCAAGGCGGCTTTGCTAATATCATGTCGTCATTGATATTGGGCCGACATTTGAAATTTTAACCTATTAACTTTAGGCTCGTTATTTTATGCATGTGCATTTAATTGATCGGTCGATTCACCTTGGGATCGTATGCGCGGAGATATACGGACTTTGGGGAATTAGAGTTACTATTAATTAGGACGACTACTAAGAGACGAGGGACGCATCAGTGTCGACGACGGGGAAGAGTCAGAGAGTCACAACTTGGTAGTAGTGATTATCAATGAAAGAAAATTGTATCTTGCCGCTGCGAATGCGATAGAAATCATGATGGAATTCTCATTTATTCCCGGAACGATCTTATCTAATGCAATGTTGATGATGAATCGTACTAATTAATTGTTATTAGTGCTCATGGATGTTATTAGTAGCAGCCTGCAACATTAGGTACCTCCGATTTATGTATCCGACTCGGCGATATGAGTTATGCCTTTTTTTTAAGTAGGTATCACTACTAGTTCAGAACCGCTGTTATTATTAATCGTTAAGCGAATTTCGTCTTTTCCCCAGACCCGACTATTCGACCCTTACCGGTAGATCGCCGGGTTATGTGTGCAATGTATTGCTCAGCAATCCCGACACAGATCCGATTCGTAAGCAACGTACCTATCCCGTAGTACTCTCGTAGTACTTATTGGTAACACGTAGAACGATATAGTGATCAATTGAGAGTTAGCGTGTTAAATCACTCTTACTCTTGCTATGTTGCAATATGTTGCAACGATAATGTTGAGTCGTGCAATGGCATTATGATGCCGGTCCAATTTTATGTCATAATTATGAACCGGGTTGCTCAAGACTATCGATCTTAGATTTCTTTTGTAAGCGGGATGGATTGGAAAGCGAAAGCGAGCGTTTTATCAGTGTGCGGCACATACATGTAGCTATAGTAGAGTAGCAGAATGAGATAGCGAGGTAGAGCTCGTAATACGTGCGGTGTCACGGCAGAGCCACAATCCGGTCAGCAGTCAATCCCGACTTTCCAGGTGGACAAGCAGCTTTCAATATAAGACCTTAGTATACGCAGTTACGGTCGCATTCCATCCCTGTCCGCTTGTCCGCCTGTTCGCAAATGACTACTATAACTAACATCTTGTCTCCGATGACCGATGAGCCTAAGGGATGATAGACGGAGGTAGGATGTAAAAGAAAGGGCCAAAGAGGAAAAAAAAAAAAATCATGCCCTAATGCTTGCTATGTGGGATATGGAAGCGGGCTTATGACTTAAGCAAGCTTTAGGAGCGGTCGGCGAAGTTAGGTAACTGCGAATCGATATCTTGTGCAAGCAGCCTAGGCTCTTGGCCCGACTCGTACGCATAAGTGTAGGCACGTTGGTGGGAGCAGTACGGGTACTTTGTTGCGGTGAAGGAGCAACTTACTTGCATCGCGCACTTCTCGCATTTGCGTAAGAGCGACAGGGGTAGATTGGCGCTGCCTGGGGCTGGCTTGTATGTACACTATTGTCGTATGTATCGTAGCATCCACAGATGTACCTAGATACCTAGGTACCTAATCATTGTATTGCTGTCAAGTACCGTACTTTAGTACATATCAGTACGTAGCTACATATATACAATTGTAAGGCCAGGTACCTAGACGTAACCAGGGCCTTGTACTGCCACGCGCGCCCATTACGAATGATCCGAACCCCCGCCAATCCGTTTAAGCCCGAGTGCTCAAAAGTCCATCCGTAACCCTATCGCGGAATGGACATTTATTACAACTCGATACGTTTGTACACCTATGGTTTGGGTAAACGAACCTCCATACGATCTAGTCAGCGGGACATTACAAAAGAAGGTCCTGTTCCCCCATCCCGTCTTCGTCCCGTTCAACCAAAGCTTTATATTCTTATCTTGGTGTACCTAACCTTAGGTATATATTGGACTCGACAACACCCCAGAAAAGCAAACGAGCAGAGGTCAAAGCGAAGAAAAGCAGAGCAAAGCAAAGCAAAGCAAAGCAAAGCAAAGCAACGACGAGCAATCTATCCATAACTAAGGTATCAATCTATCAAGGAACGTATCAAGGAAGTGTTCCAATAGCTCGAGATCTTGAGATCGTGGCACGGCCCAGATTCAATATTACCTGTCTGCAGCACAGTGGTTGAACTTGCTTTGCCTGGATATTACGCAGATATTACAACAGGCACGGCACCCTTCCAACACAACACCCGCAACTCCACACCGCAAGCCTCGAAATTCCACAACAGCGGTCGGTAGGGTACACGTACCTTGGTACCATTGTATCTTTGTATATGGTAAGGTACCACACCCCGGCAACTCCATCCACCCAACGCGGACAACAATTACGCCCCACACCCCTGTCGAAAAAGTTCAAAACCATCGCAACTGAACATATAAGACAAGGACTCGCTGTTTGGTCATTGCTCTTACCCTTGGCCGGAAATCGGTGCCTGACTCACACAACACAACAAAAAAATTATTATTGCTACATATTGCACCATATCTACGGCAGAGACAAGCACAGACATATATCAAACATAAGATAATACAAAATGGTTTCAGCAACCTCACCGTCACCTTTCCACTCTCCTACTCACCCTTCACACCTACAACCCACCACCACATCCTCACCACTACCGAGGAAGAAGACCATGTCCATCACACAGACATACTTCCTTGCCCACAAGGCACGGGCTAAGCTATCTAACGAGGCTGCCCGCCCCGACCACAACCTCCGACTCTTAGTCGGTCACGCCAACCTACTAGACTCCTTGATGCTCGACCTTGCCGAAGCCGAGCGGGAACAAGAGAGCTGGTTCAACCAATCCGTCCGAGGAGCCACACCCAAGACGGAGGAGAGACGGGTACAATGGGCCGACAATGCAGTCGAGGAGGACTGGGAGGCAGACTCGTCCGACTCGGACAGTGACAGTGACGAGGAGGACGAGGACGAGGACGTAGAGATGGCAGACGCATTACCGCTACGACGGATAGCTTCCCACACAGTAATGGCACCGCCATCTCCCCAATTACATCTAATGGATGAGGATGAGGACGACTTCGAGGACGACGACGAAGACTACGACGCTCTATCCCTTACTCGATCACCATCCCACTCTATAACATCACCACCCGAGCTCGAGCACGACTCGGACTCATCAGAAGACGAGGCAATGCCCCCGTCGCCGCCAGCAGCATCAATACCTACATTCTCGGAGAAGCAGAAGGAGAGCACAGTGACGACCAAGTACCTGGACTCGAGACAAGAAGACGAAGAGGACAACAAGAGCGACTTCTACAGCGAAGGATACTACTTACCGCCGCGAAATCCAACACGAATAGTATCTACGATATCGGTGTATTAAGGAGCTTTATGTTATCATTACCTCTTTTCCTTTCTTCGTCTTAATAATTTGTATCAGCAATAGGGTCTGGTTCACATAGTGTGGTTTATTCATCTGCATCTGGGCGGCGTTTGAAAATACCAATAGCGGCATGGCATTTTTACAAGCGCAAGCGACTTCATTTGATTTCCTTTTCTGTCTCACTATGGTATTATGAGGAGGAAGAGGAGGAGGATAGTATCGGGTATTACCGCAGCAGCCTAGAAGCAGGGCTTGGCATTTAGCGGGAGGAGATGTCACCGCTCATCAGTTTTATATTTTCTATTGGAGGACTATCGAAAAGGGCATTACCGAAAAAGGTAACAGGTTTTTTTTTTGGCTACAGGCGGGGCTTTGTTTCGCTCCCTGGTTTTCAACCCACGCAAATGATATATTTTTTTGCGCAGATATCGGGTTGAATCTGAAAGGTTGAGTGGAACGCGAAATGCCTCGCTGCATCTGAATCTCATTTACATAGCGAAGGCTAGAATAGCTGCACATGCAAGCTTCTAAGCCCATCAATCAAAATAAAAAACAAGATTATTAGTCAACTGTATAGTTCCTTCAACGTGCCGGTGATTGATTGCCTCGTGAACAAGTCTATATCACATTATCACATTATCACATTCTCTCTATAATGACAGTTGTACAATGATTATATGATTGATCTAATCTAGAAACGTAGTGCAGATCATTGTTGAGTCATGTGCGATGGAATTCGCGGCTACAAAATGCGTACCGCGGCGTCCGCGACATCGGTAATAAAAAAAAAAAAAAAAAAAAAAATTCTTGATTTATTATCATCACGTTGGAGATGCCGAGGTGGGAGCGGATCTTACTAACTGGTAGACAAGGCCGTTTTAATTCCTACTACTAGTAATCGAACCCTAAGGAATTCTCTTCTACCTTACTATTGCTAACTATTATCATTACCCATAAATATCATGATACGCAAGTATTATACTTGATGCTTCTAGCTATTTCTCTGCCACCAGCCAACGGTACGAGGAGAGAGAAAAAAAATAATACAAAAACGAACTCGGTGCGAATAATAAACCCCGCCTTAGTGCCGGGTCACCGAGCCTCGCCAGGCCTGAAGCCTAATGGAAAAGCTACCCTAAGCTAGCTTAGCCTGGCCTCGTCGACCCTTGACAGGATTTCACGACACAAAGAAATTTCGCAGGATGTCTATGACGAGAAAAGACCGTCGCATCAACCAACCTGGACAAGTTTAGCGAACTTACATACCTTCTTACCAGGTAATATGTCGTGTTCGTAAGGCCTATGTATCCCTTAGGAACCCTGGCTATCTATATAGTAGACATGGGGGGAAAAGTAAGGAAGGGGAAATTACGTTAAAGCCATTAAAGTCCGACGTATGCCGGAATGAGGGTATTGTGATCATTGGAACAAAAAAAAAAAAAAGTCTTGGTCGGCTCAGGTTGGGTTAAAAAGTACGAGAGCTACCTAGATTAGCTGGTACATGTTAGCTGGTTAGGTTAGGTACGCACGTAAGGTAGTTTTTTGGAGTTTGCAAGGGAATTCTCGCTTACCCTGGTCTTAGCCTGACAGGGGTAATTAAAGCCTCTTTTCTGAACTCTTTTTGTTGGTTTACTACATACCTAGGTACCTAACCTAGTAATTACTCATCACCAGGCAGTAGCTTGTAAAACGGGTAAGAACGAGACAAGGCTCTTTTCTCTTCCTCCAGGCTGGCTGATTGACTATCAACAGCTTGGCGTTATCTCTCAGTTTCGATCCAATGTGTGGGGGTCTGTGTTACAAGGTGTTGATTAGCTAATGTAAGTAAGTACTCAGTAGCCCTCTACCATAGTAAGTAATGTCGTGTAAGTTAAACGTGACCTTGATGTCGGGTCGTCGGGTGACTGTCTATCAATCTTAGATCCACCGGCCCAGATACCGTAATCTAGACTAAAACTGGTTTAGTTTTCGTCTTTAAAGTGAAAGTGTCAAAGTACTTCCCAAAAAATAACAATATTTAACTCTTTAACCTAGTCCCAACTGTCTGGGTTTCCCGCAGGAATGGAGGACTAAAAGGCAGCGGCCGTTAACCGTCCAATCAGCTACTGCCGCGATTTTCAGGCGGAACTGAATTTTGGGGGCTGAGCTGTTCTGTGACACTCCCCACAATCTCGTTTACTTACACACTACACTGGCTGAAAACCCATGTGGAATTTTCCTTTTCTCATCTTCTTTTGTTTTAGTAAACAAAAAAAAAAAAAAAAAAATTAATTTAATACTTGTGCGAAGCTTAGACGATGGCCAGGTTTAGCTCTCTGCTAGTTAATCAAAGTCATGGTTCAACTGCGGATCGCTTGATATTGCATCGTACGAAACGCGGAGCACGGAGCACGGAGAACCCAATTCGTGCTTAATTCTCCCCTTTCCGGACGCTACGTGGTATCTTTTCCTTCTATTGTCTGCAGGGTCTAGATCACCTGAAAGCCGACGAAAAGACGGGTATCTACCTACTAGTAATGGAATAGGCAATTCGGAGAAGTACTATTCACGGCCAAGGAGAGAGAACCTTAACCTGACAAGAAGAAGAAAAGGTAACTAGGTACCTACTTCATACGTGATATGATGGGACCTAGACCCATATCTATGTGCTAAGCTGAGCTGTTCAATCTCAAATCTGATGTCTTAAACGGATATGCTTTCCTCGCATCCGGCTGGGAACGAATTGCCAGCCGGGAGCCAGGCCAGGCCACCTACCTTAGCCAGCCCTACACCGTCAAGAGCCGCCCCTCTGGGATAATGTCGTGGGGAGAGGAGCTATTCAGCGAACAGACGCTCATCCGCGGCCAGGGCTTATCGTTCCCCGATGCCGATTGCCCTATCAATTGCGGTAATTCGAAATGAAGATGTCTGAATGTCTGATGCTTTGCAGTAGCTCAACCCCCTATCTCTTCCCTGAACAGGGAAAGGCAGCGGAGAAGTGCGAACCTTCAATTAGATGACGATGCTGAGATAATACAGAGTTTGATTTGCTTTCGGAGAAGACGAACGTCCTCTCTAACGCACGGCCACGCCTTAACACCCACCCCCTGCTCTCCCGCATACTAGGTAACCCAAATCTGCGGTCAGCTTCAACGCCTGTCACCGCTCCCTCCATAAATGGGGCGGCGGTTTGAGCAGATGGCCAGTCAGAGCAGTTGGTTGTCGTTACTGTCGCCGCGGGTTGGGTTTCATCGAAGGTTTCTACTGGCTCCCCTTTGAAGATGATGATGACCGTGCATGTTCTATGCTGCCCGTAGAAGGAAGTCACTGCTTCTTTCCGCTAAGAACTATTCTACTAGTATGTACAATATATTGATCCGCTAGGCAGGTGAGATCGCGAAGATGGTTGCTCTTATTGTTTGCTTTTCTTGCTTTTCAAACCCCGACTTTACAGAACTCAAATCACGATATCTACCATTGCCCGCAGCCTTTCGCCATCTTCACCAACATACTAACATATGATATTCATTTGGATTTCTTGACGTCGCACTTTGTTGATATTACTAGTGCTGTCTGCGTAAACTCGACGACGCACCCCAAAGGGGTGCTGCGCTTTAATTAGGAAAACGGGCAGTAATTAGGCTAGCGTACCAAACTTTCAGCACCTATAAGATGTTGTTCTGACCCCTGTTATCCGCTAGAAAGGGAAAAGGAATAATGAAATTTTATGGAATTTTATGAATGTTTGAAAATACTTTCAAACGCGTAGAGATTATACCTATCCGGAAGTACTTCGGATCGAGTCCTTAATCTTGCCCGTTTTCCTAATTAAAGCGCAGCACCCCTTTGGGGTGCGTCGTCGAGTTTACGTAGACAGCACTAGTACACGTTGTATATAATCGGTATGATTAGAGTTATTGTCATAATGATCAATGGGGCCACTATCGGCAGACGGTAGTAATCGCCGATATAACATTATGATATAATTCTGACTATCTGACAGAGCAATCTCGTGAATTGTCCAATTGAGACACCATCGCGCATCTTGCTATCTTATGTCGAAAGTAACAACTTGAATCTGGATACGATATCAGAATACGATACCAGTCGCGTATACTACCTAGTCTCCATTACCTAACTTACGAGGAATCTAGATGCGCATCTCATGATCTACCTTAGTACATAAGTCGGTATGCAAGTGGAAGGGGGCCGGGACAACTAGGTTAGGTATAAGCATGTAATTAAACAACGGTTTCCCGAGATGAGACAGGGCAAGACAATGAGGACCCTTGAGGGAGATCTTCCCGTGACCCATAGATCCCTCCCCTTGCTGTATTGAGTGGATGAAACATTGTCTAGAGCATTCGGTGAAGATATTGCCAATCGCGCGCTATTGAGAACTTTGCGAATTTGGGTTGGTTGGGTTTCGGTTCGGACCCAGGCACCGCAGATACGTGAAGAGGGATACCGACGTGATACCTTACCTTGCCTTGCCTTGCCTTGCCTGGTGAGCAACACGCACATATGTATGCCCGATGCGTAGTATAACCAGGCTATAGTATAGTAGGCTTAGACAACAACTTACACGCATTACGCGGGTTAGGTTAGAAATGGACGGCTCATGGACATACTACTATGTTACGATGAATTGGCCCCTAGGCGGCGACGAGGCGAATTAAAAGCCCTACATCAGGTACCGTGCCTAGCCTAACATACATACTATAGTAGTAGTTAATAGATGTACACACACATACCTACATTATCTACCCACTCGTCGACCGCCAGAACGCAAAGGGGGCCATTGCGGAGCAGCCACACAAACGGCCTGGGCTTGGCCGCTAGCCTACTTGTAGAGGAGCGGTGAGGCTTTGCGAATTGGCGGGACACGACGGTGGTAAGGAGGGGACGGTCGGCGGGGTTGAAAGCAACGCTGATTCATTGGGAATTTTTTTTTTCTTCCGACGGTTCAAAACGGCCGTGTGAATCATTCGGGGGCTGCATGTCACTTCGACTAACTGACTAACTAGTCGCCTAGTTAGTTATGAAGCCTCAGGCCAAAGCCGAAGAGATTTATGGGGAGGAGCTATACTGCATCTTGACTGGCCGTGGTAAAGAGGAACTAAAGCTGCTAGGCTAGCTGATTGCATGCGCTCGACATCAGACATTTTGACAGCTTGACATCTCATAGGATGACTAAACTATGTGGTTTGTCCATACAACTTGCGACTTTGGATAGTTCCAGATATCATAGGTGGTTAATTGGGTATAAGTTAGGTTGTTGAGTAGTTTGGTAGTTCGGTACTGCCAACTCACCAGCAGGAGACTTACACGCATACCAGGTTAGGTATACTTACACTACTTTACACTTACATACCTTAGATACATTAAAGTAGAGACATGCGCATGTACAATCCTGAAAAGGCCAACCTTTTTCTTGCCCATACCACGTGAAAGTATGGGATGTATGGGATGTATGGGATGTATGGAGATATGATACGGATGTAGGTATGTGCGCACCGTAAAGTAGGGCGGATGGATCTATAGACACGTTACAAGTGGTGACACAAATCCGGGCTTTGCTCTCAACTGTACGCTTGCTGCATGCAAGGAGATCGTCATGCCCTGCGGTATGGGGGCCTGGGCAGGGTACATACGGAGAGAAGTCATATGCAGATGCAGAGAGCCTTAAAAAGTTGTCGAGTTGTTGTTGGTATCGCACACGGGCAGAGGAATTAACCAAGGAATTAACCAAAACCTGGTACACTTGTTCGCGGATTATTCCCTCGATTGAATTTGCAATGGTGTTCCTCTTACAAGGTGAGTGAACATGTATATTAGGTGTGTCGGATATACGTTGGGATAGGATACTTTGTGTATGCCGTATGTCGTGTGCAGTATGTATGATTGTGACATGAATCGGATTGAATATGACTTGTGTGTGCTTTGCGCGTATTGCAGAGATCCCGATTGCCGAGTGCTGTATATTATTGAGTCGCAGGTAATGATAATGGTCGATCTGCGATAGCGATCGTAGACAATATCCACTTGAGAAAATGAGAGATAACGGGCTGTTCGCTGACGTGATAACCCTAGCCCCGCAGCATTGCACGATCCTCTTTACGGATTACGGATTACGGATAACGTACCTAGGTAATCATCTTCTCTTCGCGGACTTACCCATCTTGTACAAATGTTGTGTTGGTGCAAGTGTAAGTAAGTTATGCAAAAAGGGTCCAAGGAGATACGGGAGATATGCTCCTATGTACGTACCTCATAGCATAAGGCTAAGTACAGGTTCCAATTTAATATGACTAAGGCATCTCTATTAGAGCGTTTTTGTTTCATTGTTTCATTGTTCCGTTGTTTCATTGCCACACTGATTGAATTGGATTAGTGAGCCGTCAGGATTCGCTTACTAGCCGGAGCGGCAGATGGAGGAAACCTGACGTCGAGTTACGGATCGCGGAGAGTACGGAATCCTAATGAAGCAAAATATGTAGTCACATTTGCAACATGATTCTCGCAAAAGCTAAGAGGAAGCATTATTCGCACGCAGAATGTACAGTACATTACATTGTCCGGTCTAATGGATCTACAGGATGATCAAAATTTTTGTAGCTTTACTAAGTTACGAACCGAGGCTATAGTCTACTAAGTACCTTAAGTAGAGTTTCTGAAAGTGGATTTACGTTAGCTCGTAGGGCAGATTAACCGCCTAACTGGAAGTCACTACCGGAGCAAGAGTATTTCGGAAGACTTTTACCATAGAATTTCAGGTAGGGCTGTTAGTGAGGTTAGGTACCTATTCTAGTCCATTAGAGGCTAGCTTAGGCAGCGAAAGGAAAGGGAAAAAAAAAAAAAAAAATTTCTTGCCTCGAACGACTGCTTGAAACTTGATCCCCAAGATAAGTCGACGATATCAGGATTTCGGAACCGACCAACCCGAAGCCCGACCTCGGATATCGACACCGAGCCACCTCCGAATTACATGCCAGAAAATAACATTATGTAATGCTCGGCCGGAAACTTTAGTAAGGCCGGCTCGGCAAAATCTCGAAAGAGGCTATCAAAAAAATTACATCACAGCTCTTCTGCATCCGAGGCCACCTTCAACCCCGGAACGCACGGTTGTGGTACCTTACGGGAAATAAGGCCAAGGAGACAAGACTAACCTTGCTGGTACGTTACCACGACCTTTTTGTTCCTATCGAAGCCTTGCGATAATAATCCTTCGCCCTAGAGCAAGCAAAAAGCGTCGCCTCGGCCTCGGGCCCTCGCGTTATCCGGAAACAATAGAATCCATACTATTCCGTACATGCCCATGTAGTACATACCGGGTTGCGTATAGAGACATAGTACTACTACTACATACACACGTACGACTTTGCGGCGCGGTTCACCAAAAAATCCTATCCACATCCCCCCATCCCCCCATCCCCAGGTAATAGTATACGGGAACAATTCCACGCGATGCCGATCCTACCGCGCAGCCCCCCCCGGCGCGGCCTCAGCCCCTTCCCTCTACCTTTCGTATGCCAGTCGTGCCAGCGATCCCAGCGCCAATTCTCAGTGACGTCACGTCGCGCAAGTGCTGCTCCTTCTACTCCTACTCCTCCTGCTGCTGCTGCTGCTGCTGCTCCTCCGCCTCCCCCCTTGTCCGGCTATGCCCTGCTCACATCCCGGCGCCTGATCAGCCTCGCCGGCCCGGACGCGCCTCGGTTCCTGCACGGGCTCATCACGCAGCCCGTCCTCGACGAGCCCGGGAGCGGGGCCGCTAGACATCGGCATAACGCGCCAACTGCGTCCCGCGCTAGTCTGGCCGCCGGAGCGCCGGGGTTCTATAGCGGCTTCTTGAACGCGACGGGCCGCGTGCTGCACGACGTGTTCGTCTACCGGGATACGCTGGGGATAAGCGCTAGCGCGGACGCGGGGCACGCTTTCGTCGTCGAGGTGGATGCCGCGCAGGTGCATACCCTGGCGCAGCATATCAAGCGGTACAAGCTGCGGAGCAAGCTCGAGTTCCGGGTGCTGGACGAGGGGGAAGTCGGCGCGTGGCAAGTCTGGGACGGATCGTCTTCTTCACCTTCTCTGCCCGAGCAATCGCCGCTGTCCCGGCTGAAAGACTGCATCGTGTTACCGGACACGCGCGCCCCGGGGATGGGATACCGGGTGCTCCGGCGCGGGGGAGGAGCAACGGCCGATGATAACGGACTGGACTTAGACCTAGCGCGAAGCGACGACACCGCCTACCGCGTGCGGCGGTATCTACTCGGCGTGGCGGAGGGCCAGGCGGAGATCCTGCGCGAGCAGGCGCTGCCGCTGGAGTCGAACATGGACGTCATGGGGGGCATCGACTTCCGCAAGGGGTGCTACGTGGGGCAGGAGCTGACGATCCGGACGCGGCACCGCGGCGTCGTGCGCAAGCGCATCCTGCCCTGTCTGCTGTACCCTTCCTCCAGCCCCATTTCCTCCTTGCCGGAGAAGCTTGAATACGCGCCTTATATTGGCGCCGGGGAAGAGAACAAGGGTTCGGGAGAAGGCGGGGAGAAGAAACAACACCGGTCGGCGGCAGATGTCCCGTCGAATCTGAGCATAAGTCCAGACCGCGCTAAGGGCCGCAGCGTGGGCACCTGGCTCCGCGGCGTGGGGAATCTGGGTCTCGCGGTGTGCAGGCTGCCGAGCATGACGGACGTCGAGCTCCCGGGGGAGACG
Source organism: Daldinia bambusicola (assembly GCA_022478815.1). Classification (NCBI taxonomy): domain Eukaryota; kingdom Fungi; phylum Ascomycota; class Sordariomycetes; order Xylariales; family Hypoxylaceae; genus Daldinia; species Daldinia bambusicola. Next base: position 441,631 of record MU284067.1, read on the forward strand.
GCGGCCAAGGCGCCGTTCGACCCGGCCCGCGACGAGTTTGCTGTGAAGTGGGACACGGACGAGGAGGGTTATGGAGGACAGGCTGTTAAGATTAAGGCGTTTGTGCCGGACTGGATGCGGGAGAGGTTACGAGAGGATAAGTAAATGGCTGTTAGTATTGATTGTGGTTACGGAATGGGCTAAGCGTATAAACGCATACCTAATGTAAGGCACCTGGCATACTTGAGCGAGGCTCGGCGGTAGGGGCCTGTCATGTTGACAGATGGCGTGTTTACAAATATTGCTAGGGCACATTGCTTGTAACAGGGAACCCGTATATTATATAGCATATATTATAAGTGTACTTTCAAATTATACCGAGGCACAGCTTCCACTCTAATTCTATAAAAAAGCCACGCCAAGTAACAAGTCACACGAGAGCTTGGAAATATCCCAAGGCGATTGCATTTAGGAACGGGCAATATGTTCAGTATCCATCATGGGCAACACAAATAACATTCTTGCTATCCTAGTACACGTGGTTCACATGCATGGAATCTATTATATATATAAGATTGGGGTATCATAATTTATATCAAAAGGGAATTCGAGAGTATTGGTAGCTTCAGACAGAGAAACCGATTTCTCCGTTGTTCAACTAAGTACCAACTCCATCCACGGCGGCAGAAGCAGAAGCAGCGGCAGCTTCTTCCGCCTTTTTCCTTGCCTCCTTCTCGGCCTGTGCAGCGCGCAACCTAGCCATCGTCGACGAGAAGTCTCCTTTGGCGCGGGGCTTGTTGCTAGTAGCAGTGTTGCCGTTGGCAGACGTGGAGGTGCCTGTGGAGGCGGAGAAAGAAAAAGTCTTCGCTGCCCCCGATGAGGAAGTGTCCTTCTTTTCATCAGCTTGTGATTCTTGCGAGATATCGGGTGTAGTAGTCTCATATGTCTTGTTGGGCTTCTCGTCACCATCCTTCCGTCCCGCCTTCTTTTCCTTCTTGGCGGCCTTTCGCTGCCGCGCCTCCTGTATCCGCCGCTCGAGATCTGCGATCTGGTTGTCGTAGCCGTCAGCGTTCTTCACTGGTGGTTCTGGGTCGATGTCCATTTTGGACTCGGTCGTAGTCGTCGCGTCTGGCGTTATTCTTCGACCGCTTTGTTCCTCTGGATTCGATGCTTGTGTCTTTTCCTGGGCATTTTTACTTTCTTGTGCCTTTTGTTCTCTTTCTCGCTGTTTTTCTCTCTCCTCAGCTTCTCTCATCAACCTCTGCCTCTCTTCTAAGCGCCGCTTCCCAGCTTCGACTAGTCGTCTCCTCTCGGCCTCGCTCATCGTAGGGCCGTCGCCCTCGCCGCGGGGACGCTTGACGGCGCCGCGCTCTCGCGCCTCGAGATCCTCTACCATCGCGCGTCGCTTGGCGTCCATGGCGCGGCGCTGCTCCTCGCGTAGCAGGGCGGCGGACCGTTGGGAGTCGTACACCTCGCGTGCTGGGGCGTCGGACAGCACGTCCCGTGCTCGCTCGAATAGTTCCCATTTCGCCGGGTCGAAGTTGGCTCCCGCCTTGTCTGGATGGTATTTGAGACTGCGCTTACGCCTAGAGATGGTGTGTTAGCAGCCCAGTTCATATTGCTTGGAATTAAAAGACGAAGAGAATTATGACGTACCAAGCGCGGTGAATGTCTTCTTTGGGCGTGTCTGATGTCACGCCCAGGAGTTCGTAAAGATCCTGCGTGGTCGCATACTCCTTGGCGTATATCAGGAGGTCGGATTTATCCATCGTGGTTATTCTATTCCGGTTGCTCTCTAAGTTGGCGTGTGGATGGAGAAACAAAAGTTGACTGTTTTCAAGATTGAAAATCAATAGCAACCATGAAGAAGAAGTGGCCCCACTAAATAAACTATAGATTAGCCTGGCTAGGTGCCTAAGATTGGGGAATACTTACCTAAAGGTACTGCGAGTATGCAGCAATGGTGGGGGGCGAATTGTATGTAAATAAATTCATAAGAGTCTGTTTCTTCAAGGCTTCTTCTATAACAATGTAACAATTCCTTCTCTTCGAAAATAAATTAAAAGGTTATCAACTTTGAGAATGAAATAATGTCTTTCTGTCCATAATTACTTCACATAACCGCCGAACGCAATTAACATCTCTTAAAACGTCAAGAAATCCAGATCGTTATCTTCACCAGGTTCTTCGTAGCGACGCTATACAGGTTCACAATCGACTACGATAGCTACCAAATAATATTTTAGGAGACGACTCTTCAAACATGTATTTCAAATAGGGCTTTCAAAAGCTTATACAGTATCGGTTATCACGATACATTTCAAAGCCGAAACCACCAACCTCTGACAGTATGAAAGAGAGTGTTAGAACAACAGGACGCCAGGACGTGCAACGAATCGACAACAAAAAGTCGCAACTAACTAATAAGGCCGCAGGTTTATACCAAGACCCGTTTTCTTCAAAGGGCCCCAATAGGTTGAGTATCATTCACCTTGGCATGTCAAAAACACAACATCGCAAACCAGAAGTAGGTTCGCCCCATATAGCGTCAGGAGAGTTATGGCCTTGACGGATGTCATACAGAGTGAGTGTTAGGGTCGTACATGTAGTATTTTTGATCCGACTAGTAACGCTTGGCCATATAAACTCTAACAAAGGAGTTGGCTTAGGTATCATTTGTATAGCCAGCATGTTCCCTTATCGCCGACAGATGGTCTTCAATTTTCGGATTAGCAACCTTATTAAGTTATTAAGCAGGAACGTTGCAATGCTTTCCCCCCCCTTCCGCTAGAGACTGAAGTGTCCGGCCTCTTTGATCTCTTGCAATGCCTCTAGCCGATGTTGAATGTCTACCGTAACAACATCATCAAACCCATATAGACAGTTCACATTGACATGCAGAGGCTGACAATGTTGTCCTGACTTTGGTAAGTTAAATCTTATTGGATAGTATGCTAGCACAGAATATCTATCGCGGCGTTAATACAGCTTGCAAGCGCATGTGGAACTATGTTAGGTACTTAACTTACGCTGCATGCTCAAATGTGTTATGCGGGTATCAGTTCGAACCCAGAGAACTATCTTCTGTGGCACGATACTAGCGACGCCGCCGAAGTGGGTTAGATATCGTTTAAACCCAACCCGTGACCTGAAAATTACACTAATCTGGCATCATAGGTGTGGTCTAGATCGCTTCAAGCCGGCTATGAGACCACAATGATCAACTACCTAAGATATAAGTGCCTAATTGTTTCCTGTACTTGAGGGTTTGTTGCTTAAGTACCTAATATTTAGGAATACCATGCGAGTAGTTATCTGAGACCATCATTTCAGACACATTCTATGAGTGTTATCTGAGTTTCGCATGGTATAGTGTTCGCGTGGAATCAGCTTCTGATTCTCTCTATTGGTTGCTATTTGTTATAAGTCCTAAGTTGCATAAACAATTCTTAAGCGTAGCTCAGTAAACATACTAAGCACAGCAGCTATTAAGCTATTGCATACCCAAATTACTATTTTGTGAAGTTCCATACCTAACCGTTTCCATCAGTATTAACTTGAGTGCTTAGCTTTGATAAAGTCTAAGTTCTCGGGGGTCTAGGCTTTAGCCACCATGGGAAGTTGTGGTTGTGAAAGATGCCAATTTCGTACAGCTGAATTAGAGCGCGCGGAGTCGCTCTGGCCGAATAGGGGAAGCTAGGCTAACTTACCAGCCTAGACAACGCCACTATTTTTACGACAGGTTGCGCCTGAGAAAAAGTAATTTTGTAAACAGCTTTACTCTTAGATAGTTGCTTCGTGTACGAAAGAGTGTTCTAGCCAAGCACTTAGATATCCTAAGAGATATCCAAACTATCGTCATAGGGTTATAACCTAACCTCAAGCTTCAGCAACGAAATGTTAATATAAAGCTATCAACCCATCTCAAGACGAGATGAAGTTCTTTACCTAAACTCACTACACACCGGTTATTTCTATCAACCATTAGTTACACAAGTTCTTCAAGATGGGACAGGCTGCAAGTGCTGTAGCGAATGCGCTTGATCATAGCAAAGAAGATGAGATGAAAGCGAAGGAGCAGCTTGAGCTCATGATGAAGCTTGCGGACGCTCGTTTGGACACATTCGAAGCGGAGCTTAACAAGATGTTTCTGGATCACGAATCTGCAATGAAGACGAGTGTACCAGGGAAGAGGGCACTTCGCTTTGAGCGCCATGTCCAAGTAGACACAGAGAGTGCGGTATGTATAACTGTTTCCATACCCATACTACTACCGAAGAATGAATAATCCAACTAACAAAAAATGTACATTAGCCGGGTGATGGAGTTGATAAAGCTGTCGATGCTTTCTTCGGTGCCGGCGATACAGGTGGCAAGGGCGTCCTGGAAGGCTTCAAAAATGTTGTCAAGACTGGTCTTTCTACTATCCTTGGGGACACCTCGGCTGGCGAGAGCTACGATAAAAAGTTCTTCGTCTGTGTCAAACAGTAAGTTAAATTCCTCATAGGTCTATTTGCATAGGGAACAGACAGTTACTAACTACATTCTAGTAACGCGATCATTCGTGTGGACATGTACACGTACAAATATAACTTCGCTACTAAAGGAGTGATTTCAACGCACAAGAACATTTTGGCGTACATTCTCTGCATCTCGGTGGTGGACCATCGGGACGTTACGGTAGATGAATTGATCTACTTGGCTTCCGAGTTTGCTGGAGATGGCGCTGTTGGCCCAGATAGCGGTTTTGAGAAATACTTGGAAATGATTATGAAAACATGGAATGCGCTGAAAGCCGTCGACCCATTGCCCACAGTTGGGAGACAAGCGATCGACTACCCTTCCTCCTTACCTGTTCGAACAGTTAGTTCCATTGCTGGCTGAATATGATCGTCAGCTTAGCGGATTTAGTGGAGATAGGATGAAAGCGATGATGTTCAGGTCTGCATAGCCAAAATACGATAGATGTCTAGATTTCTCGAAGGAAAAAAGAATACTTCTTACTGGTATAATAAGAAGGTGGTTTAAGTAAATACATAATTACCTAAAGCATCCAATCAGAAAGTGACTATGCCGACGACCGAATTATTGCCCGGAGGCTATACATATATGGAACCGGGATTAAAATCGACGGCATTTCATCTGTGCTGTGCCATGGCTGCGTATCTACCCCACAACTACCTGATTTTTGATATATTTAGTATATCCAATGCAGGGGCACAATCTGTATGGTGTAGAAGCAACCCGAAGAACCGGGTCCTCTAGTGTTTAACTACCTAAACTTGGAAGATCACGATCTATATGTTGACGTAAATGAGTTTCCTATGACAATCTTCTCAGACTCAGGTGCTCTAAGAGTTATACCACATGCTACCTGAACATACACTATTCCAGCGACTTGAATATCTACTAAATATGGGAGCCTGCCAAGCTAAAACCGAACTACTACTACCCACTGTTCGCCTTGGGATGAATCTATGAAAGTGGCAGTGCGTCAGCCCTCGCCGCATTCTATGGCGATAAAATACCGATAAAATACGAACATATTGAAGATCTTACATAATTCATTCGTAGCGTGGGTTTTACTACGTAAGAGATAATATGTTATCTTTGCATATTAAAAGGGTATGCCTCTTCTACCTGTTATGGCCATGTCAATAGACTAGAACATAACTGATATTATTGTGTTCAATTGTTATCATGCTGATCGCCAAGAGACTCGTTACTCTCACGACAGGCCTTATCATAGGCATTCTGTCCGAGCATGCTTCGGCTCAAAATGGCTGGCCAGCCCCCGAGCCCATGAAAGGGACTATCCCCAACAACCCTATCGCGCAGACACTGGACCCTGCCTTGATTAGGCGTCAATCAGATAATAAACTATTTCTATACACCACTGGAAAGAACGGCAGTGTCTGGACGGCGGATTCTCTGTACGGCCCCTGGACGCACGAAGGTACGGCGAAGTTCCGCGAGTACGGCGGTGCCCCTTCGATACATCGTGTAGGGGATACGTACTACGTCTACATCAACAACCACGAGTTCGACTACTCTACGGTCGGCGTAACAGATCCTGCCATACACACCTGGGCACACAACTCTAGCCTCCTCGTCGCTTCGTCCAAGACGCTCGAGATCGGCGATTGGGAGTGGCACGGCCGCCTGGAGATCGACTGGGCGAAGAGGTACAACATCCTCGATGCGGCTCTACTCACCATCGACGACGGAGGAAAGCGTCGAAATCTCCTCTCGTTTGGCTCGTACCAGCAGGGAATCTTCCAACTCCCGCTAGCCGACCCGCCGATCAAGATTGCGGACGGTGCGAACAAGAATATCAACCATCTCGCTAACAACAAGACCTCGGCTTTCCCAACAGGTCCCACGGAGGCCGCTTACATTTTCAGGTGGGAGGACTGGTACTACCTGTTCTTCTCATCTGGTCGGTGCTGCAAGCAGCCGGATGGCCATTGGGTTGATAGGGGTGACGTTTACAAAGTGATGGTGTGCCGCTCCAAGCGACCAGGTGGTGGTTTTGTTGATGATAAAGGGATCGACTGTGCCAACAACAACGGCGGCAAGGAGATACTAGGAACGCACGATAACATATGGGCTCCCGGCGGTCAGGGCGTCCTTGTCGATGATGAAGCTGGGGGACCTATCATATACTACCACTACGGTAAGTACCTACTCCCTAGCCTTATACCTTTCTATGATATCAAGTGTTGTGAGCTGATCAGATACCGCTTTCCAGTGCCATATAACATTCAAACTAAAACTCCCGCCAACGAGTTCCGGCTTGGTTGGAATAAGCTCGACTTCAGCTCTGGATGGCCCGCAGTTGTCAAATAATCTTAAGGTCTCACATTTTAGAGTCTATAATGACTAAACTTAGATAAACTTAATCACTGCAATAGATTGTGAAGCTAATAAAACCTAAAGAGGCGCATTGAAGTGCATTGCCATGACAAAGTAATGTTTCCATGACTTCGGAAATTGAAAATCCCACCGTGCAATGTGAGAAACTTGCTCTAGGTTACGGCGGTATGTAAGAAATAATGGTATTTGGCATAAGATGGCCATTGAAGACACTCTTGAATCAAATAGGGCATGTTGTACTTTGCAAACACCTAACCTACCTAGGTATGTAAGTATTACTGGCTGAAGGACTCCATTGCTCATGAGTGTAGAACAACAAGTAGATATTGATAGAGTTATACCGAGGTGTACCCACTTACCATTTCCTAACACGTTATGCAAACTGACCCTTGAGTAGAGACACTGCAAACTATCTCGTACCTAGTGCTGCTCGTAGTTACTTAAGTCGCTGTTTTTTACTAACATAAATATTCAGCAATAAGTTGTTAAGTAATACTAGAACTAGTCAAGGCAAGGATGTAAGGGTTCGCAAGATACCTATCAAACTGCTACACTACCAAAATATAGAAGTATGTCAACTCGGGGGGTTGACGTTGCTATTTCCACTTCTAAAGACCTCACGGATAGTATCGTAACAGAGGAGATGTTGTAAAAAATAGCTTAACTAGGTAGTTTTACTTAGTAGTACTCTTTAACCCCGCTAGATTTAAAAGAAGTTACTTTAGAACGGCTGCGTGCTGACTTTAGGAACCAGATTATACCGGCTAGAAAATGGGGATACAGATTGAACAGTTGGGTATAACGACAACAATTCCTTATGTACGCTAAATACCTAGTGCTAACCAGATGACCCGAGTTAGCTTAGAGCTTTGCCAATGAGAATACACCCTTGCGTTACTATGTGTAGATTCTCATGAGTATGTGGTTGGAAAGCCCAAGAGGCGACCCATACCTAGTGTACGCCCCTACTACCTAGTGGCTTATTTGGGTTATCAGTTCCCGAATTGTACATAGGTCTCATATAATCACAGCCTACATGGAGCATGAAAAAAGTGTTACATTACGAAATTGGGGTTTGTGACTGTTTTCCCTCACCTTATGTGAGATTCTTTTTTTATTAATGTAACCTTTCCACTCCATGCGACTGTACTTCCCCTTGACTCCGCGTGCTAGCTAAATCTTGTTAATGAGACTTCAACAATCATCTACTGAAAATCTCGATCCAGTTACTCCTTAATATGGAGGTGGCGTGTTCGGTATTGCCATGTAAATCTTGCTTAAAGTGCTCAGTAGGTTATCTTAGGTGTGAGCAGTCATAAATACCCCTATTATGAATACTCTGCACGTGTTAACGACTACCTTGGCCTGATAGAGCCATTGCCCAAGGTGGAACCTAAAAATGTAGCTACACATTTAATAACGAATACCAAACAAAATATAGACTTGTGTGTATCCGGCGTTTAACCCAGGCAAGTATAGCACAATAGGCCAATTAGCAGTAAATAGAGGACGGAATTTCCAATTGTCGCTTCCAATGCACTTCGCAAAGCCTACGTCGTTGGTAATACTTAGTTTTAGGAAATCCTTTTCTCCTGATATAGTAAATGAATTCGTTTAAGGTGCTGACAACTCAGACTCAGCTGAGATGAGTTTACACCACTGCATATTGCAGCTTACCATAATCAGGTCTATTTCATGTGATTTGCTCCACCTAATGGATCGAAACCGATGCATAAAAATGCGGATCAACACACGGCACTTTGCTGGGCTGTTTGTGGTGGCCACATTTCAGGAGGATTTCTTCTGGTATATGGCTGCTCCGAGACACTGATGGCTTTGGATTATGGCCTATGGAATACGCTTCAGGTCCGCATACAGAAAATACAATAACTAATTCGATGCCCACATGGGTTGTGATGAAGTAGTACTTGAAGAAACCCAAGGATCGACTCGATGGAATGCTGTCACTGGTATCGCGACGTCTAACTAAGAGAGATGAGCAACTCGGCTGTTCGGTAATGAACTACAATCTACTTATGTAAATGTATAACTGGAAGTTTCCCTCGTCCTAGAAGCTTTTCTTTCTTTTGAGGTAGTAGCAGCTTGGATCAATATGTTCGAGAAAACGATTTAATACAAATCTCTAGTATAATTGACTTCTAACTACATCTATCCTTCCACAACGGTCATCTTCGATAAAATAGATGCCCATCTTTCTAACTTCACCAACTCCCGATACAATGTCGGGAACTTCCAGAGCGGTACGGTCCAGAAGAAAAACGCAAAGACCCATGCGTACCCGATGAACCACCCAAGCCAACTTATTTCTAGCCAAACCAGCTCCCGTGTCCGACCTGCCCTCTTCGCTAGGCGTCGAACCACGGAGAGTACAAGAGTCTCGACAAAACAACCGGCGAAGTTCAGTAGGAACCATTGCAAATCTAGCCATCCAGACGTCCCGAGGCGCCAGCTCACTGCCGCATGGGAGAGTCCGGAAATCAAGAAGATGACGAAGGCCACAATGGTCCCGGTTACGGCAGGAGATAGCCCAGGTATTATAAATGACAGCATTCGAGCAAAAGCCCGGCCGTAGCTCGAATAGGGCCGCACTGCTAGCTTGTGCCAGAAGTGCGACCAGAACTTACGCAGCCCGCACATGCCACTAGGGTAACCGAAGATAGGAGGCCAATCGCTCGGCTGGTCTACGCCGATGAGGACGAAGAACACCGCTAGGATGGCGTTGGTGCCGTCTAGGAATACAAGGCTCTCCCAGATCCAGGAAAGCGCCGTAAACGAGCGCACGACTGCCTCGCGGGCCGTCACGTCGGAGAGCCGCGTTAGGAGCACAGGGAAGGCGACGTCGTAGGCCACAAGCTCAACGACAGTCTCGGAGAAGAGCTTTGGCAGAACATGCCAGTTCAGGAAATAGTATAAGGGAATCTTCGCAAAGCGGTGAATGAGGAAGACGGCCACGGGCTCTTCTTGCTCATCCTCTCCGGATTTGGATTTCTTCGCTTTGGGAAGCATTCGCGGGTTGCCCCATACGCGGAAGGTCGTGTAGAATGCAGAGAGCCATGATGAGTCCCTCGGGTCTCGTGGTGGTACCGAGAAGTCTTCGAGGACAATAATGGAGGTAGCGTGGACAACGTTCAGCAGTAGAGACTGAGCCCAGAGACTAGTGAAGTTGGGGACGGGGAAATATTTAGAATAGATGAATGAGAGTGTAGAGAACAGTACGAAGGAGAGAAAGATTAACAAGCGGTATATGCGATGAGATGTGTGCAAAGACCAGTGGAAACTAAGAAAGGAGAGAATTTGGCAACATGGAGCAATGGTGCAGTAAACCAATAACTTTCTATAAGCCATGGTGTTTGCTGCTATCGGATGACAGGCTTGAGTCAGGTATAAGTTACCTCATAAGGGAGGTAGAGTAAGGGAACTGGTAAAATAGAAAGCAATTATACTCTAAAATCACAATATGAGACTTGTTTAATCAGAAAGTACGTACCTAGGTATATCTCTAATTACAGGTAGGTACCAAGTAGGTAGGTTAGGGAGGTAAATATCTTGCGAGGTTCTAAATATGTGTATGTGTATGTGTATAAGCGGCGTAAAAAGCAGCTGAGCATGATAAATACAGGGGTCTAGTTCTAGTCAGCGGTCCGAGGCACTAGGGTATACCAGGGTTATGTATAAGCTTCGATCAACTCCCGATCCAGTTCTGATTTAGGTAGGTAAACAACTTGCGGCCTGCAGTGTAGAGGCATGGAGATAACACACGTCATAACGGTGCTTTCTGAAATATTCCTCATGTCAAAATACGGCGCAGTCGTATCAAGTTGGAATAACAGCCAAGCATACGTTCACCGAACCACGTTACATCATATACGATACATCACTTTTCATATTTAAGATTTCAAATTTTTATTTTTATCAAATTTTTGGAGTTGTAGGAAGCACTGGGAAGCAATTCTGGGGCATGAAGCATTTTGGTGTAGACTACGTACGACGATAAAGCTATAGAAATTAGAAGCAAATCCTTCTAGCCCTGCTAGCTCTGACCCGATACCTAGGTACTTCAACCCGACATTTGGAGAAGTTTCGGAGAAGTTGGAGAAGTTGTTGGAGTAATTGTTGGAGAAGTCCTTGGGAGGATCCATCCACGTGGGCCGCCAACCTCTTCATTGTTTCCAGACGTGTCCCATTTCTGCACGACACAACGCCATAACCATGATCTGAGACTCACGATTAGCGGGGGTTCTCCACATAATCCACATACTAATATAGAATTTATATAGAAATTAAAAGGCGGATATTTATCGAGTCTTACCATGCTCATATCAACCCCTGGAGCAATTCGGACTGCCCACACACTCCTCTCTCGACCCCCTCGAGAGCCCGGCAAGTTGTCTTCAACTTTGTGGATGGATGCGATCGTCGAATCTCCAACGCTGATGGTCGTCGTAATCGCGGCCATGCCGTTGGGTCGCATAAAAACCAGGACGTCCTCACCAGCCTCGGTGCGCACGGTAGCATCGACAGCAGAATGATTCCTGGTGACTTGGTTCTGGTGCTGAAGCGAGCATAGCTTACGACCGTCAGGAGTCTCTATGACCCAGCCGTTCTTGATATCGAGGCTGTTGTGGCGGAAGTCGTAGATTCTGCAATCCTTCTTGCTATCCCATACCCTGCGCCGCCAGCTCCAGGAAGTACCAAAGGTTGTACCTTCGACACGGAATACAGGATTACCTTCACCGTCTAAAACTGTAACATTCTTGAAAGAACTATCATGGCAATACATAGTTAACATCACCTGCTCCTGTGATACGTAGCCGTTGAGCATGTTCACAGGAGGGTTAGGAGTCTGTAATGGGGTCTCCATCGCTTAGGAATTCCAAGAGTCAGGATCAAGGATAATGTAAAAGGAGTGAGTGAAAATAAAAGAAAAGAAACGAGAGAAAAAAAAAAAAACGACGTATGTGGTAACGACCTAGAGAAGGGAGTGGGTATCGAAAGTGCAAGTCGGGTTGTTGATTGAACTAGTTGACTAAGTTTGACTTCGTTGCCGGTGAAAGATAAATTTATAGTCAAAAACGGCAAGTTAAAGATTTTTGTTGGAACCTTCAATCGCATGACACCGCCTAATCAACGCCGACCAACGTCGATCAACACCATTCCAACGCTGTTTCATGCGTCCCGGACCCCAACTTGCTAAATTAGTACGGTACTATACTAGAACGTTGGAAGCTATTTGTTCGTTTAACGTAGGGTGTGTTGCACAACTCGGGAAGGACGTCGAATTATATTGATCAGCCGCATGATCGTCATACTAAGCCATCCAAGCTAGTTATGTAGGGGGCCCCCTCGTAGCTTGTCCGACATATTGGAAGCATACACCCCGCGTGTTTATAGCCATCTGATTTGACGATCCATACGACTACATCTTACCAACCAAACCACCCCCTTTATGTTCTTTTTATATCGATTTGACATTCAACATGTAACCTCGCAACGTTGTAGGTTCCACGAAGTTATCGCCAAGGCTTGACTATGCCAGGGGATAATTCAGAATTCTATAGTATGTACCTCCCCCTTTTTCGTTCAGCCGCGTCCGGTATTCTCTCTCCTGGACAATTCCGTCTTCATGCGTTTCCTTTGAATTTGGAATACCGGAGGAATACCGGGGTTTCGTTGGGGGTCATATATTGAATTGTGTCATCCTTCGCCAAGCTCCGTGCCGTACCGGTAGTTTTGGTTCAACGTCAGCTCTTAATTACATAATGCATCTTCAGTAATATTGCTCATAGAGAAGTTGTCTCACTATGTCCATCTGTAAAAGGCGGGCACTTCTCAGCACGAGTCCCACATAATGCTATGACACGGCACGTAAACTACTTCAATTACACCTAATTACCATATCAAAACTTACCTGGTAATCTACCATAATAGGTATAGGAACTTTACTTGGTAAACTTTTGCCATCAGAAGGCTGGGATAACCGAGATTGTAAATCTAGTCTATTATAAGCATATTTATGGCGTTGTGTTATCATAGCAAGAAACATGCAGCTTTACAAGAACTTGAGTTTACAATTTTATCTTGTATCATCCTATATTCTCCACCAGTATCAATAAGGATAATTGGTTGAAGACATAACTACAATCCTAATTTATATGAGAAGAGGACTGCTTAAAATACCTAGCATGATGTCGAACCATGACCGTGATCTACCCTCGGGGTTTGTTATATCGGTCTGATATACATATCAAAGAGTGATAGTAAGAGCTAGGAGTATAGTCATTTGAAATAGATACCTTACATTGTTCTCCAAATAGAATACTAATCCTTTAACTGTCGATCACAAGTCTCAGTTACCCTATACAGCGTCTTGCGGCGTAAGGATTAGTAGCATAATATTGGAAATCTGAGTGTACGCTGCTGTCTAACTAATATGGCTCCAGAAACTATGTTCCTGCATTCGCTGTGCTCTTACTCAGAGACAATCACAGTGGTATTTGCTTAGGAGGATTCTTCCTACGCAACAACTACGCCCATTCAATTTAGAAAGTGATAGTCATTAACTGCGGCGCGGTATAGAACTCAATATCCTCAATATGACTTCGAAGACACTTCCAAAGTGTATAAAGGGACCGTCTTCCACCCTCGAGAAGGCATCTATTCTCTCATCATCATCAACATCATCAACCATTCTACAATACAATCTACAAGAACTCAGGAGTTCTATCCAATCCTTACAACACTCCCTTATTTACCACTCAAGTCCATCTACTCTCCTTCAATAGCCACTTTTCCAGACTCACCAGTCTCATTTTTCCATCAGACAAAATGCACTCCTTCGGAAAGATCGCTGTCTCCGCCGTCGCGGCTCTTGCTTCTGCCCAGGTCGGCTCTGCTGCCTTCCTCGCTATCCCTGCCGCTGCCGCTGCCGGAATCGAGTCCATCTCTGCTGCTGTCGGCGCCGCCGCCGCAGTTGGCGGAACTGTCGTCTCTGCCATCAAGGACCGCAGCGTCGACGAGGAGCAGGACTACATCAAGCCTCGCGTCCCCAGCCGCATCGAGCGCCGCCAGGACCCCAACCAGCAGGCCTGGAACGACTGCCACGCCCAGCTCACCGGTGCTTCGATTACCTTCTCCGCTCAGGAGCCTGGAAGTAAGAATCCCCCCTTACAGATGAATCTGTTTCATACCTTCATCTTCACTATCTACCTATATATTTGAATACGAATTTGCTAACAATTTGACTCCAGACGTCTTGGTTGAGGGCATCCCCTCCGCCTGCATGACCCTCTCGGGCGTCGTGACGGGCAAGTACAACGCGGGCAACCCGGTGCCCATGGGCACCGACAAGATCCTCTTCCAGAACCTGTCCAACGACGAGATCAACCAGATCCAGTCGGCCTTGGAGGCTCACCCTTAGATTTTTCTCGATGGCCCTACAGGCATCGGGTACCTACTTGTACCAATTAGCGCTTCCGGGTGAGGCATGGAAAAGACGGGACTAGATGGATTTGAAGACCGCTCATTACGTGCACATTTTTCACTTCTTGGACTTTTGTACTATAGACCTTTTACCTTTAGACTAGCTCGACTGGCGGGTAAATTTCACTCTTTTATCTCCTACTACTACGTTTCTCCCTCTTTGTGACTTGACAGTAAACCTTTTCTCATTGCGTGGGTAGTTGATCAGCTACATACAAGCTGGAGTATCTGAACCCCTTTCTCATCGGCAATGCAACTTTGAGGAGTCTTAATCCTGTACCTACTATCTTTTTTGGCCTAGCTACGGAATTTTAAGAACCACAGGTTGGGGTAGTACCCAGTATGAAGTAATACACTATACTCATTCGATGGTAAACGAACGCTTCGGAGCTTTTCAGTCGGTGACAGAATCTAATCAACCCCGGAAGGAGCGGGGATCTCCTCCGCGTCCGTGCCGGGAGGTAGAGAAAGGAGTGGGGCCTTGACGAGAAGACGGCGTCCATAGTTCCCAACTGACTTTTCCGAAGTCGTAAACTGCAGCATAAGACTTCGGAACCTTGAGGCAGGTAGCCATAGTATAAGAGTTTTGTACTCCTCTTTGCTATGCAGAAATTGTAAAAATTTTAGATATCAGCCGTCTAGTGAAAAGCTGGGAGATTTCTCATATGCCATAAGTGCCTAGTAGGCTAGGTACTGAAGGCTACCAACAAACTTCTAAGTAGGATCGGCTGCTTACATGCGTCTGAGCGACATCAAAATGAAGGTTATCCCAAAGAATAAAATATAATGCCTGAGTTGAATAAATGATTATAATTTTTCGGTACTCGGGGCAGTTCCTAGCAACAAAATATGACATTGAGCCAGACAAGATCGCGCATGACCTAGTGCTGGGAATCTGTTCAAGGTCTATTCAAGTCTTGTGATATATATTCAACTATCCTTATGACCTCTTATAGCGTCTAATCTCCTATCTGCCGTAGTTCAACTATCCGTTCATAAGCACCATGATTTTCAGGGTCTTGGACAAACGCTGGTCAGCGCTGGGCCTCTTCCCTGTGGCAAGGTTCCCTTGGTAGCAGTATCCACACGTCCACCGAGGCCATTATGAATCGCAATTGTGTCGGTAACCGAGCAGAGTATTTCACGTATCCAACTCTCCGTTTGTAGAGTATTTCTAGTCAGTCGAATTTAGAAGGCAAAGTTGCAGAAGTAAGAGTGATGAATACACGGTCCTAGTCGCCCTGGGCTTGTAATTCTGTGAAGATAAAAACCAGTTAAAGTTATCCTAGCATTAGCATAACGCACTCTAGACTAATGAATTTGCCAATATGCGAGGTGAACTTTGGTCTAATTGTAGCTTACTTCATAGAAGGTCTGCTTCTTGATGAAGACAACCTAACCTAGAGCTGTATCTAGACTATACCTAGAGGTCGTTCAGTGAGCTTGAATTCTTCAAACATTTACAACTCAGGCCAATAACCAAACCCTGATATTAGCACCGAGGACGAGCAGGTGTGAATTTCTAAAATTTATACACGATCTGTGTAGATTGTTACAACATGAATACATAGTAATTTGTAACCATTGTCGACCGCATTATATATGCTCAGCCTGGGAGCTCTAATGGGTACCCCGGTATCTCTATCTATCTATTCCCGAAATTCGGAGGATATACTTGGTCTATCAACTTACAGTTAGCGAGCAGGAATCCCTTCAACTATCCTCATGCAACCGCAGAACTTCAACCGCATTCCCGCCCATAACCGCCCTCCCGCGCTCCGTCGCGTCGCCCAGCGCCTTCCTCACGGCCTCCGCGTTCCACGTGACGCTCTCCCACTCGCCCTGCTCGTCGCCCCCTAGCGGCGGGAAGAACGGGTGGTCGGTGCCGAACATGAGCCTGTCCGCGCCGCTGGCGTCCACCGCCGCCCGCAGCCCCACCTCCGAGTACACCACCGCGTCCAGGTACACCTGCTCGCGGAGCACCTGCCAGATGGTCCGGCGGCCCGGCCCCGCCTTCCCCTCCCGCACCAGGTGCCCGTCGTGCACGATGCAGCTCTCGATGCGCCCCGCCAGGAAAGGCAAAGTCCCCCCGCTGTGCGCCAGGATCATCCGCAGCTCCGGCACCTGCTCGAACACGCCCGCGAGGTACATCCGGGCGACGGCGATCGTGGTCTCCATGGGGAACCCGAGGGCGAGCGGCAGCACGTGGCCGTACTCCTCGGTGGCGCGGGGGCCCCAGACCTCGCTCGGCAGGCCGTAGTGCGGGTGCAGGAACACGGTCAGCTTGTTGGCGGCGAGCGCGTGGAAGACCGGCACCAGGGCCGGGTCGTCGAGGCCCTTCCCGAGCCCCGACGTCCCGAGGATGACGCCCCGGCAGTACTTGAGGCTGCGGATGTGGCCGATGGCGGCTAGCAGGGTTTCGGGCGGCGCGGTCAGCGGTAGCGTCGCGAAGAAAAATAGCCGGCCGGGGACGCTGGCGCACATGTCGGAGAACTCTTGGTTAACGGACTTGGCCGCCTCTCCGGCCTCCTCGGACGCGACGAAGTCGAGCCACGGGTTTGCGAGGGAAATGACCGAGATGTCAATTTTGTGCGTGTCCATAAAATGTATTTTCTGACTAAGGGAGGAATAATGTGTTGTGACCGGGCGGCCGGGGAGGTGAGATGACGTCTTATCCGGATCCTCCGATGTGATCTTGTCCAGGGATTCTGCTTCCGCCGGTAATATAATGAGGCGGGGTTCTTTCGCACCGGCGAACTTCCGGATTAGGGGTATGCTGCTCCGGGTTTCTAGAAGTTGCACGTATGCAGGAGGATACATATGGGTGTGGATATCCACCACGCGATACGTTGAAGAGCTCATCGTATACAGTTCATAACAATCCGACAAGACTATTGTGTGACAATATGGTATGTAGCAGATCCCCTATATGTGAGCGACGGATGACTTAGAAGAGATCGGGAGGCGCAGTCACGGCAGATAATTCCCCAGCTATTCGCCAAGGATTTAGAATAGGTTATGAGGTAGTAACGTGGCTTATTGAAGCAATTGACTATGGGTTTTGTAAGAATGAATGTCTTTACGAAACTCTGGAGCCAACGTTGAGTGAGACATGAAAAATTAAGACATTAGATCTACATAGCCCTAGAATCTTGGTTAATGCAAGGCTCATCATGGACCTCATGGCGTTCAATGATACCCCCCGCATTTGGTAGGTGATATCGGTCCTTGCAGCCGCCCACCCCAGCTATCTGAAATACATCACAACCCCTCTTGGAGCTCTTATCTCATGCATGGACCAGGAGGACGATCCCTTATCTGAATGGCGGGGTTTGTAGATATAGTTACGACTAGGTAGAAAGAGGATGTTCTTACCTGATATCTTTCAATGATATTAGTCACGTAGCCATGTATATACTGGATTCGAATAAATGTCGAACGGTTTTTATCTTCCTATAGTCTGGAATCCGTGTCCTCACCTTGCAGTCGTTCTTCGATAAGGAGTCAAGTGTTACCCTGTAGGAAGATAAAAGGTCCCCTTTGGAGGATAAGAGGTAAACACCGTACTTAGATAAACGTATAACATGTATTACCGATCCTTTTCCCATGTATAGTTGTAAGAAAGCGTCTTTAATTTCCTAGTGTCATCTTTTACCTTTCTCCTCGACAAATTCATCTTGGTCGACCTGCTCTAGCTACCGTATACAACAGGTCAACAAAACAACCAGGTAGCTTTTCACATACGTGTCTTAACCGCAAGAAGCAATGGAGGAAGCAGCTGTAAAAAGCAATGGCTTGTATATCCCGGTAGGTCTCAGGCATGCATTCGCGATGAAATTCGAGGACGAGGACTGAGCACCGTAAAACCATAGCTTATCGACTTCTCCCAATTCCTGAACGGCAATCCAGAACAGAGGAAGCAGACAGCCGATGCCATCCTCCGCGGTTTCCAAACGTCCGGGTTCGTATACCTGAAGGGCTTACCCGTCACACCCGAGTATCGGAAGCATGTATTCGAGACGTCGGCCAAGTACTTCAGGCTTCCTGTCGAGACCAAGTTGTCTCACTGCTGGACCACGCCCGCGGCTAACCGAGGCTACTCGGCGCCGGGCAGAGAAAAGACCACGGTCCTGACGGACATTGATGCTGTGAAAAAGCTGAGGGATTCTGCGCCTGATCTAAAGGAGAGCCTCGAAATCGGCCGCGAAGACGAACCTGGTCACCCAAACCACTGGCCTAGTGAAGAGGGCGAGCTGGTAGGCTTCAAGGAGACAATGCTCGGGTTCCACGAGAAGTGTAAAAAATTGCATGTAGAGGTCATGCGCGCCATCGCTGTCGGTCTGGGTATCGAAGAGTCATGGTTCGACAAGTATACTGATGTCGGAGATAACACGTTGAGGCTTCTCCACTACCCCGAAGTCAAGAGGGACGTGTTCAAGATCAACCCAGGCCAAGTCCGGACCGGCGCTCACAGCGATTACGGCTCCATCACCTTGTTGTTCCAGGATTCCCAGGGCGGCTTGCAGGTAAAGAGTCCGACGGGTGCTTTTGTTGATGCAGCGCCGATTGAGGACACCTGCGTGGTAAACGCCGGGGATTTGCTCGCGAGGTGGAGTAACGATAACATCAAGAGCACCATTCACCGCGTCGTAGAGCCCCCATCCCGTGAAGGCGATGTTTATCCTGCTAGATATAGTATAGCGTGCGTACACGTGGAGTCTTGTTATGCGTCGAGAATATACGGCTAACGAAAAAAAACTAACTTGACAGATACTTCTGCAACCCAAATTTCAAGGACTACATCGAAGCTATCCCTAATACTTATGTTACCGAACAGGACAAGAAATATAAGGGTGTCAATAGCGGCGACTATCTCATCCAGAGGTTGACGGCTACTTATTAGTTGGCAGAACTACCTAAGATTGAAAGTTTCAAAGGCCATATTTCGTCAAGTGCGTGCTTTGGGTTTAGGTAGTTAGCATGGAATAAAAATCTCCATCTGGTGATCGTCAGGACAAGATGTCGTGGACATTGGATATTGGGCCGTACCCTAACGTAGGGCATATCTTCATTTGGCAATGGGTCCCTGTCCATAGTTTTATCTGTTTAAAGGCGTCGAATTGGATGAACCAATGTTTGATTTTGAGGGTTGTAACTTTGGATTCCGTGATATGCATGTGATTAAAAAAGCGAATAGTTTAAGTTCGTTTTTACATACGAGGCCCGGATCATATGCACCTAAACGCTGTTGCTGTACCTAATGACTGGCCGCAGTAACGTCATTTTGGAGCTACTGTAAGAACCGCCCGGAAGATAGCGCAGATCCACTAAAATGTTAGGGACCCTCGGCGTCGATCCTACGGCCAAGCCTAGGTACTATGTACAGCCTTAGGGGAACTCAGCTATCATGCATTATGCGTTATGTACAAACCTTGCCGAGTTTAAAACTTCCACTCAGCTTTTACATATCTACTTTAGTTAATAGGTTGGGTAGGCGTGTAGAAATTCTTCTCTTGTTTCCCTTTTTAATTTCGATGGGGACTCAAGATGAAGAAGACACTACTGTTGTGTTTTATTCACGGCTTCAAGGTAAGTTGTCGTATATCCTCCCTCGCCACTCTTCTCTGTTCGATACATTCACCTCAAGTTCCTAGATCTACCTAGGGAATATCTGTTAGTTACTCACCTAGATGCTGATAAAATACATCGATAATAATAGGGGGATGATAACACGTTCGGCGAAAAATCAGAGTTCGCCCTCCACCTCGCTGCCCTCGTAGGTGCTGCCTTGCCCAAGGTCTCGGTACGCGCTATCACATACCCTCGATATGAGACTCGTGGCGATCTACACGAGTGCGTCAGCCGCTTCCGCGACTGGCTCCTGAACCGAGTAATCGACCTCGAAGTCGCCGCCGGCACGCCCTCTCCGACCGTCGAGCCATCCGTCCGCACGATCCTCATCGGGCACTCGATGGGCGGTATCGTCGCGGCCGAAACCGCCATCGGCATCGCTTCCGAGGTTCCCGTTCCCCATACCACCACCACCACAACCACCAGCACTACTAGCAGAAGCAAAGCCGGGCGTCGCGACAGCCTCACCGTCCTGGTAGACGAGGCCGTCGGCCACACGAGCCTCATGTTCCCGTACATCCAGGGGGTCCTCGCCTTCGACACGCCGTTCCTCGGGATCTCCCCGGGGGTTGTGGCCCACGGCGCCGAGGGCCACTATAACAACGTGAACGGCGCGCTGGCCCAGCTCAACGGGCTGTCCACCATCTTCTGGAACAACTACAACCAAGCGGCCGGGAACACGAGCGCCGGCGGCTCGAGCAAGAAGCCTGCCGCCGGCGCTTTACCCGCGCCCGAAACACCGACGCCGCCGGAGAAGAAGAAGAAACAGCAGCAGCAGCAGAGCGCCGGCGGATGGGGCTGGGGCCAGATCGCCATGGTAGCGGGGGCGGCAGGCGCTGTGGTGGCGGGCGGGGCGGCGGCGTACATGAACCGGGAGCACCTGACCTCGGGGTGGTCGTGGGTGAGCTCGCACCTGGAATTTGTCGGGTGTCTGGCTCGGGGCGCGGAGCTGCGGGAGCGGCTAGCCAAGATGGTGAAGCTGGATCGGCAAATGGGCGTCGGATTTGCGAATCTCTACACGCGCCTCGGAAAAGCTGCGTCCGCGAAGGAGGTGAGCATGGTGGGAACCGTGGTGGGCACCGACCGGACTTTCTGCAATCTGCCCGAGAAGGACAAGCGCACGACGGGCCTATGGATGGAAGCTATAAATGACAAGTCTAAGGATGAGATTGGGGCACATATGGGTAAGTCTATTTTTTTGTTTCTTTGTCTGCTTCCCCTCAGCAAGTTGAACCGCCCATATGTCAGGGTACTGACGGTATACAGCAATGTTCGAGCCAAAAGATAACCCGGGATACCGCAAATTATCCGAAGATGCAAAGAACCTGATAGTGCGTTGGTCTCGTAATGAGTGGTATGAATCAAGCGGCCGACGCAGAATTCAATAGGTGGTAATTACCGAATAGTCCTCAAGCTATTTTTCATCGGTGGATTACGTCTATGCTACTACACTTCTACATATATATTGAAACCCACCCCTTACTTGGATACCTCTCATGAATATATTTTTACTCTCTTCCGTTGGGATTTTGTAACCCGTCCAGTTGGCTACCGTGTGAGCGCTCTACTTTGTGCTCTGCTTCTGTGCTTTAGCTCCAAAAATCTTGCGCCTTTGAGACATCATATGCGTATACAAGAAATACGCAGCTATAAGTATTGTATTAGCATGTATTCTCGGACGAATTCGTTGGGACTTGACATACAAGGAGGGTATACTAATGCGACATATCCGAAGAGCACGGCTGAGTATAGCGGGCTGATGGCGCCTTTAGCGGGTTCAACAGCCCGCCAGATTAGGTACGCCTCGCTCGAGATGCCGACCGGGTACAGAATGAAGAAGGTGTGGTAACGCAGCCAGTGCAGTATAGAAGGTGGCTGTCCGCCCGAGGAAAGAGACAGCGCGAAATACGAGTATCGGATAACTTCGGTGACGCCCCACGCTATCAACATTGAGGAGTAGGCAATGCTGCTATAGATATCACCGCTGCCGCTCCCGAGAGCAAGCTCGGGGAATAGTCCGGTTATCCCCCACACGATCGCGTATCTGCTGAAGACTTGCATGAAGGTCGTGAAGAATGGAGCTCGTACGACACCTGTTAGCAATTTAGATGTTAGCTTCCTAGCTTGTCGGATGATTTTGAAGGTCCCATTCTTAAAAAGGTTGAGAGAGCTGCAGTATGGGGGTCTCCAAGTTGCACGAATATGAACCATGCACGCAGGAAAAATAAGTAGCTGAGGAATAAAACGCACCTAACAGAGAGTGCAAGACCTCCATTCCGGCCAACGTCTGCGTCCATTTGCAGAATTCGCCAACAGCGGGATAGACCGCCTGTGGGGTGCCGGTAACGTTGACGTTAACGACTCGGCCCAACACGGTGAGCCAGAGGGCGGCTGAGACGGCGTTGTAGAGGATCAAGTAGCCATTCTTGACAGGCGAAGACTTCTTTGCTGGCTTCTTGGTATCGGCCATTGTGTCTGTGGGTGCTCAATGGCTAATTTGAACAAGGCAGGGAGTGGTGAAGTTTGGCGAATGCTACGGATGATTGTTGAGATTTCGTGGGGAGATAAAAAAAAAAAAAAAAAAAAACACAAGCTACGTTATGTATTTGCAAGACCTCCCTTGTTAGTTGTAAGTGGGGAGCTAGGGATTGGACACCTACAGTAGGGCATTACGATGTGATGTTGGGGATGTTGGGGGGTTCCATTTTCTGCAAGGGACTGGCAACGCTAAAATTTAGCTAGCCTCATCGTCTCCCAGTACCTCAGGTACCTAAGGATGTCACATGAAATCATATCTACATCCAGCAATTAAAAGGACACAACCTAACATTAGTATCTTGCAAATGCATTTATTGTCAATATCTTATGTAGAATAAACGGCCATTGCATACCATAACTACCCCCAAAAGAAGGAAATTTCCAGGCCGAATAGTACTCGGATTGTCTGGTTAGTAAAGTGGCACATATGGATATCCGAGACGTTAATAGACTTCAGCTTGGACTAATCCTGTCAATTTCGATGCGGCTCCAAGATTCGGATAATAGTAATCTTTAGGTGCCTAACCGTATTGGTATGGATCATTAATTCAATCATTCGTAAGATCAATCACTTCATTCGGTACAAGGAGCACCGATCGGGAGGACCTTATAGGCCGCTTGATCTCTTCGGTCAAGTCAATGGTCCTGCCGAATTCCTTCTTGATAGTAGGCTTACGCTCCTCTTTAATGCTTTGCTCGCTCTGGAATTTGTTAATAAAAAATACCCTCGGATAGTATACTTTACAGGTAGGTTAGGTAGGTAGGTACATACCTGTAGCTGGTCGAGTCTCTCTCTAGCTAACCGCTCTAGTTCTGCACGCGACATTCGAGCGATTTCGCGTTTCGGCCCCGGAGTAGGCGATGGAGACCGAGGAATAACCATCTCTCGTCTTAGAGCGTCTAGAAAGGTTGGTTAGACTTTTCGAAATGCAATGACCATCTACTCATCATACCTCTAGATCTATAATGGAACTGGAACACCGCAATGGGCTTCCTGTACCCGTCGATATATGTTACTTTATAATTTCTGGGAGCAGGTACATGTCGTCCTGATGACAACCTTTGTTGGTTAGATGTTAGTCCGGGCCTTGTACATAAGCCGGCACTCGTGCGGGAACACATACGAGGTTCCATGCGAAATAGCTTTGCCCTTAAGTGATTTTTCCGCGAGCTCTAACTTGTCGCTCTGTTTAAAAGCAGAACATTCCGAGCTCCTATAAGTGCCCAGAACAATGCACCGAAAGATCTCAGCTTGGATCAACCCGAGATGCCTGGCTCTTTTGACATCGTTCTCGACTCGGTTCTTGTTCGAATCGTCAACTTGAGCTTCGGTTAGTTGATTATTCCCCTGGTAACGGCTTTGCAAAACATACCGACGTCAACGGCAGAGAACTTAAATTTGCGAAAAGACCATTGGTTGGTTCGGGTGCAGTATATGCTCTCCCCTTTCTTAATCGATGTCGCAGCGCCGTTGACTAAATCCTTTTGCAATAGTAAATTGCCCGAAACAGATTTGCCGTCAAGGCGAAGATGCATCGCTACACCAGTATTTTTATGCCCCCATTGGTAGGTATCAGAAACTATCATCTTGATGCTGAATTCGGCTCCGTCGGTGCATTCAACGTACTTTGTTGAAGTAGGACAAGTCGTGTCTTTGGTCTCTTCTTGTTCCGACGCGTCGGGATCCTCGTACTCAACGGCATCACTACCAGCGACCTGCACAACAACTTCGATACCTGGTATGCCCCTTATTAGTGCCATGCCGGATTTACTACGCTTGAATGTTTCTTTTTAAGAAAGAAAGCCTTGGAGGATTAGGTAGTATTTGACACGGCGCCGTAAGTAGTGTTTGGTGTTTGTTACCTGGTAGTTTAGGTAGGCAATTGTGAAAAGAAAGTTCCAAGTTTAGGGACCCCGTGCACCGTAACAAGCCATACAATAATTAACAGATTACATGTAACAGTGCACTATCACTATAGTATTGCGCCTACCTACCTAAAGTTACCTCTTAAATCTTTTCGTCAGGTATGACATGAGACGGGATCCTGCCTCTTCCTAACCTAAGGTGCCTGATATCATAACACCTGTGCACCTGCAGTTTCTTGTCTCGATACATGCACGTATTTAATAGTACAAGGTAAGTACAAGGTAAGTACATTTATAATATAAGGTTCTTTCCAATTACATGTACATAAGGTACCTAGGTAGGTATCTGCAGCCTGCAGGTGCTCCCTCGAATTTCTAGTTCCTAAGCTGCGTGCTACATGTACCGCGTATTTCATTTGAGAGACCTTATTGCTGTCCATCCCGTCATCCCGTCATCCCGTCAACCTCGTTCCATTTCACCTACCATACATTCACTCGCCTAACTCTCATTTCTATTCCTCTGCCTGCTCCTCATTGAGAAACTCCCTGAATAAGGCTAGGTTATCGAACTCCGCTGCTAGATTCTCAGCTCTGGCCTCCTCGGGCTTTTTCAGCGCCAGGTCCAGATCAACCATAAATGTAGCACGGGCTTCGTCATCCTGGCCTCGGGCCATACCTTCGAGTCTTCCTTCTTTGAGTTCGTTGATTATCCTTTGTGCCTCACTTCCTGCCATGTCGGTTTCTTTCAGAGTCATCGTTAACAAGCCCTGGGCAATCACTTCGGATATGAGGTACGGACGACTAAGACCCTCGTAGCCATATAGACACAAAAGTAGGTAGACGCGCCATTCGGGGTCTCCAGTGTCTTTCAACATGGCGTTCGCGAGATAAAGAAGCCCAGTATGCCAAAGGATCGAGTACGTGGATGCCACGTAATTGCTGCGATACTCAACAATAAGATTTTTGAGTTGCCCGACCGAAGCGGCATATGCTGCATCTGGAGAA
Source organism: Daldinia bambusicola (assembly GCA_022478815.1). Classification (NCBI taxonomy): domain Eukaryota; kingdom Fungi; phylum Ascomycota; class Sordariomycetes; order Xylariales; family Hypoxylaceae; genus Daldinia; species Daldinia bambusicola. The sequence goes on from MU284067.1 coordinate 467,026, forward strand.
CTGTCTCGTGCTGAAAATGTTGTCAGACGCGGTTGCTGACCATCGGGTTTTGCGGTGAACGGTCTGAATACATCAAGGATGGCACAATGAAGCCATATACTATGTATAACTAGTTAGCTATCAAGGCCTCTACGAAATCTTTTTTTTTCTTTCTTTTTCGCGTTAGGTACTCACTGGATCACAGTAACATGATGAGACCGGCCTTCGACCCGAAGTAATGGGGATGGAAGACATTCCGTCCAGGCTATAAGCTCTCGGAACGTATGTTCTGCAAGAGCCATCCTAAAGATATCAGGCGGACTACCCTCAGCTGGGGTATAGATCCACCCAGCACTTCGGATGATCTTCCAAAAGCGACAGAGCGCGGGGAAGATCATCTTTTGGGGATCCTCATCTACCGGATTTCCTTGGACCATGCCTTCGATTCCCTTTTCCAGCACCGTTTCTTCCGGAATAGGCAATCTTGGAGCTGAGCTTGGGCTTTCCGCGCCCGGTTGTCGATAGAAAAATGATATAAGCCTGTTAAACAAGCATGCGTTGGCTTGGAGCGTACTAAATGCGTGGGATATTGCTTACACGTTCCAGTTAAACGTCCCCCAAGCTGCATAGCAGCGAGTTGTCATATCTTCTCCCGACATCTCCCCAATCTTTGAAGCAGTTTCCTCGGTGGTATCAAAGAGACCCAGTTTCCTACCCATCTGCATTGCTTTTTTTGCGTAAGAGAGCACTGCATGGTCTCTACTGTTTCCGATAAGAGACATACTAAGTAGCACGGCGCCTGCCACAGCTGTGCATGAGCCTTGCTCTTCTTCCCAGAGTTTCTCAGCTTCTACGAAGAAGTTGTTGGCGAACTGCATTGCATCCTTATCGAAGGCGCTGTACATTTGCTAGTACATATTGTTTAGCTCAGTTTGACCGTCTATGGCATATTTACAACTCACACAGCCAAGATACATTAAAGCGTGGAAAAGGAGACGCGAGCAGAACCTCTCTTGGTGATTGACAAGATCTGTAATAAAAAGGTCTGAACTAAAGAGACCTAGAAGGGGATGATCAGTGGTCATATATATATCGATGACTCGTGCCGCAACATTATTAGAAATAGGTATGTCAGTCCAGAAGCCGACTTGCAGGTTACGAAGTCGTTCATCGCAATAGCTAACTTCTTCTCCAGGCCTTATAAGAAGTGGGAAATGTCTCCCTTCCCAAGTTACGCCGGCAGGAGGTGGCGAGTCCCTACATTCGAGGATATCAATATGTAGTTCATTGAAGTAGTCTCATTGTAAAGAGCAAGGTTAACCCACATCCGGAAATCATTCATAGATGGACGTATTGGGCGGAGGAGATCACTCTTGGCCAAGGCAGATGGATTTATTCGGCGCAAGGCGTGATATGCTTTTGAGTGGTTGGCCATCAACTCTAATTCTAGCATGGTTCGAGGCGGGATAGGTCCTTGATGATCCGCCCCTGATGACAACGCATGGCTCTCAAGGCCATAATCTCTCAATCCCGACAAGACGGTTACCGGATCCCCCTTTTCTCTTAGCGTGCCTAGAAGAGCGAAGGCTTCATTTATAGGGAGCGACTTCAGGAGCTCAAGGACTTCAATCGCCTCAGGGCTAGCCTTAGCCTTGTCGATGTAGATGCAGGACGACATGCCCCGTTTTACGCAAGTAGTGCATCTCGGCCGCATGCCATCACACTATGCTGGGTCAACCAAAAATAATTATAATAAAAAAATCCATCAGTAAGTAGAATTAGGTACTTGCTTTAATTTTACGACGTCTACATGCGGTGCATGCGCCGGGTCTTTGCCGTCTTGGACCAGGTTTCGAGGACTCTCCCTCCTGCGGAAGAGTTGTCGAAGGGAGGAGTACAGGGTACTTTCTCGGTTGCATCGTCATAAGGCGCGTAACTGGTCGTGGAAATTTATGGTTACTGGTGCGGAGCAATTGTGAGCGTCGAACGTCACGATGACGATACAAACACTATCACATAGGAACCCACATGGATATATATATAAGGTGCCTTAAGTTAAGTACATGATGCGACTGTCAGTGGCAGTGAAAGTTCACGTGATAGGTTATGGCTGTTGATGTCAGAATGGTACAGTACCAGATACCAGGACCAGCAGTTATATGGAAATTTGATACGTTAGAAGGTACCTTGATAATGTGCGCTCACCGCGAGGGGTTTAGGTACCTCGCCTGCATCTATCCAGAATCCCTACCCTTACATTAGGTACAAATGTGGCGATCTTCGGCAGCTACCTATCTCCAAAAGATGTGCTAGCTGTTCCCTGTACACGCCGAGATATGTGACCCGATTGGCTTAAACAATAAAGGTCCTGCATTGTATCCCTGAGGCATGTTAGGAGTTACTTGAGCAGCTAATAGGTAAGTATGTTTTTACTTTTATAGAACACTGCTTAGGATATATTAGACCTCTTCGTCTCTGGTAGGTAGCCATGGTCTTAATCAAGTCTGCCAGTAATACAGCCCAAACACACATATGTAATACAATTGGAGAGACTGAGGAGAGCCAGAACCAAACATCCATGTTGTTTCGGACTTCCGATAATATCGCCCGACGCCGGAGAGAGGCGTTGGTCATGTCAAGAGAAGGTAATATTGCTAGCGCACTGCCAATTTAATGCAATATTCATTCGCTCTACCTACTACCTCAGTAATAGTTTTTAGTCACTAGAGCACATATACTTACAATGTATATTAGGTATTCCATGCTAGAATGTAGATGATGTATGTCCCTTTCAAAACTCCTGAAATTCAGCTCCGGGTTTAAAGTCATGAAGCTGGCTATAGAAAAGCCCAAGTCCTTTGGACACCACAAGAGCTGCATGCTACCTAGCCATCGCAGCAACGTGTCACAGTCTATTGAGGCCTTGTTTAAATTTGACTGGAGTGGCTCAAGATTCGACCTATAAAAACTCTCTCAAGAATGTAGCCGTCCCCGACATTCTCCCCGAATACGGGCCGTAATTAGACTCAGGGGGGGGGAAACGGCCGATCCGATCTCGCCTCAAGACCGCCACTGGACCTCGAAAGTCTTAAAGTCGACCTTGAGCGATTCTGTGGCGTTCTTCTCGGGCCGCGCCACCAGCGGGCTGACGTCCAGGAGCCACTCGTCGCCGCCGGCCTCGTCCTCGTCCGCGAGCACCCAGCAGATCTCCCGCAGGGGGATCCTCTCGGCGACGCCGCCGCTGCTCGCGTCCAGCACCAGCCGGTACACCCAGAGGCTCTTGCCGTGCTCGTCGCCCTCGCGCGCGATCTCGATGGTCACGCCTCCCACTTCCGCGGGCGCGCGCTCGTCCTCCCCGAGCGTCAACCGCGCGACGCTCCAGTCCGCGAACCGGTCCGTGCTCACCGTGCTCAGCTGCGGCTCCCCTAGGTAGTACTCGACGCCCGTCTTGATCCACTGCTCCGGCGGCGAGACGTGCGCTGCCGGCCGCCGCTTCGGGACCAGCAGGAGGCCGCCTTGGTCGTACCGCTCCTTCCAGTCCGCCCAGAAGGTGACGCGCGCGGATTGGAAGTTCTTCAGGAGGCCTGACGACGTGTGCGATATGGGGGCTTAACGGAAGTTAGCAAAGTGTTTTTTTTTTTTTTTTTTTTTTTTTGTTCTTTATATATGTATATAGGTGCAAGGAGATGGGAATTTCTCTCACCTGTCCAGATGTTCGTCGTGGGCGGCTTCTTCCAGATGTCAGTGTTCGGCCCCGCTTCGAGGACCACGGAGGTTTTGATGGTAGACATGATGGACGACAATTGGGCTGGTATAAGATGCTCGGTTTGGTGTTTATTTGTCTGGTCTGGCAATAGTCACTGGTTTACATCTGTTCTTTCAAGAAGCTGGAATTGGACGGCTACCCCAGGTTTATATATACTGCGAATCACGCGATATCTTACATCTTCAATGAAGCTTTGCCGACGACGGTCCGGCGGCCCTAGTCTACGGACTTACCAAGTTGGTTCACTTATAAGTATTATGATCTGGCCTTATACGAAGGGGATTATGGTGTTTACGGACTAGTACTCTAATTTTCTCTCATTTATAACAAGCTCAGCTTCTTACTAACCATGTCAGGAGTCCAGTTCAGACCGTGTTTGCGTCGGAGCTGCCTAGAAAAGAGAGGATTCGTAGTTTTCTTGGCTCGTGGGTAGAGTCAATTCCCCCGCAGTACCTAAAGAAACAAAAGGCGGAGATACCCGTTATTGGTTTTCCGACAAATTCATTTTCAAGAGCTGTGTGTATTTATATATTGGCTTTAAAGATGAAGTCTTGAAGAGCCTTAGCTCCTAGTAGCAGTATAGAATTAGTTCTTCGAGAAAAAAAAAATTATTTGGAGGCATGCTAAATGCGAAGCCTTGTCTTACCCCTGTTAACTTTGGCCACTACTAATAAGGTCTTGGCAAGGGCTACAAACGTTGTAGGTTATGCATTAGATTAATAACTATCTAAGGTCTTGCTTTATTTACTGTATATTATATAGATCTTCAAGCTTCTATACTGACTTTGGAGCGACCTGAACTGTTCAGGTCATAACTACATACATATGTAAACCTTTAGCTCTTTGACCGCCGAGTGACTTCAACAGTGTAACAGCTACTTCTGAGGTTGATAGTCGTCCAGCGTAAATAAGACTTTCATAAGTAGTAAACGACACTTTCGAAACCAATCCTCCTATACTCTTCTCATTGATTTAATAAACATCTATAAAAATTGCAGTTATTTTGAAGAGAATAAAAGAGTTTATATTTGTAGTCTAGGTATTGAGAAATCATTGCGCCAGGTATAATTCGGAACGAGTTGCTCAACCTTCTATTTATTATTCACTGCAGTGTTATTTACGCATGGGCTCTCGTTACCTGAGGTATCATGATTCGGTTATTTCAATATCATGGAAGGTGTCTATTTGTAAAGTCAATTAATGTACAGGGTCTAACTTAGGAGTTATACGCTATTCTCATTTCAAATTCCAAGGTTGACATGGCTTGTTCTGGGTAGGTCGGATGTTATCCCGGCCGTTATTTGGGGATATTCGCAGCCATAATGGCCTCAACCTCTTCTGGGCTTAACTGCTTAATTCCCAGAAGTTCGTTGTCAAGCTTGTCAAAGTGACCTCCATACCCCTTGCCCCAAATTCCGACCTTCAAGGTGGAAAGGAAGACGTTTAGACTAAGCCCTGTCTTGTTCTTCTCTTCCAAAGCGTTCTTCAATATATCGTCAACCGATATGACGTTCTCCTTCCATCCGTCTGCTCCTACATGTTTCTTCAGGATCTCTTCGATTTGCTTCAGGCTGATAGCGGTCTCCTGGATGTATACTGGTCGGTTCTTAGTCTGCTCGGGATTCTTCAGCACGCCTACGACGGCCTTGCCAACGGTCGGGAGCGACGTGCCCGAAGTAAGGCTGTTTCCTCCATCTGGTAGCTCGATAGTACGGTTCTTGACGTCGGCGAAGAATCCTACGCGGATAACCCAGTCCAAGAAGATTCCGTTAATCACGACAGTCCACGTTAGATCGCTCTCAGCGGCGGCTTTCTCCAGCCTTTCCCGGATCTGGACCTTGGGTATGTAGCAAGGCAGCTTTGCAGCTTTTTCGTTGAAAGTGTTAGAACCGAAATCGGATGGAATGAAACGCTTCACTCCGGCCTTGACAGCAGCGTCGACCAGATTGCTCTGTAGGCCAACTGACTCGGATGTGATGGTCGAGACAACAGCATCTTGTCCCTGAAGTGCCTCCGTCAAAGAATCTACTGAGTTATAGTCGACTTCCTTAACGGTAACATTTGACGGCCAGGTGTGATTGCTTCCTTTGCGGGTGAGGACGGTAAGTTGGAAGTCTGTCTTTAAGAGTTGCTCAAAAACTGGTGCTCCAAGAGAACCGCTAGCCTATGGATTGTCAGCAAGGATCAAATGACAAGATTGTCGTCACAGCTATCCCGTCCACTTACACCTGCAATGGCGACTGTCGTAATAGTAGTCATATTGAATGATGGTATAGTTTAAGTAAAAGTTAGAAGCAGGTAGTTAGCTTTTCTTTTGTATCGAGACTTTGGTGGTAATAGTTTCTGATGAGAAGATGAAGAGATAATGATGATGATCTGATTTATTCTTCTTTCCTCTTGGACGAGAAGACGGCTTTATATTTATAAATTCCCCCATCTTATGAAAGAACGACTTTTATTAATCATTATTTCGAGATGATTACCCATATTCCATCCTACTAGCGCCATAGCCGGGGGTGATGTCGAAAAGCTACATTTTGACACGGTTCAGGGGTATATTACAATAGCATACCTCTATCAAAGGAATTATCCCACATTTGTCAGATCTGCCTCTCATGTTGCGTAGTGTTCTCCTACTACTTCTTACGGGATCTTCCTGGGTGTCCTTCGGGAGGATAGCCCCCAACCCCACTTGCCATGGGCATTGGCTTCATCCCACATCCCACATCCCACCTTACACCTTATACCTCACACCTTTTCAATCCCACATGCCATGACTAATGTTTGTATGTCGGTGATATCGGATCACCGTATCCAACTCCGATATCTCCTTCACCGCCAACGAATATGTTCACTCTACACTCCCACATTGCCATTGTAATTTACACATCCCACATTACGTTATAGTGGGAGAAGTACCTATTGCCAGAATATCCCTGCCAATGAGGACCGGAGGAGAGAAAAATCAGACATCTCAAGTTCCCGAATAGGCTCAACCGCTAAACCTACTAGACGCGTGTTAGGTTGTGTAAGGACAGGGGGGATGGGACTAGATGTCTTCATTACCAAAGACTTGGGAATGCTCGTTCCCCGGGTGTGAGAAGCGCTTCACTAGAAAGGAGCATCTAAATCGACATAAACTGAGCCACAACCCCGAGCATCAGTATAAGTGCCACATATGTGGGCGATGTTACGCACGGAGGTACGTACGTCATCCTCAACCTTCACATGGTTAAGTTTGCTCGATGGCAACGGTTGCTGATGTGCATGTCCTAGCGACGTATTTAAAAGACACGTGAAGCAACACAAATCAGACGTTTCTCAGCCATTAAACACAGCAAGGTAAGTGGGTGGTAACTTTAGGTGGCTCAGCATCATCACTTATACGTTTCGTGATTGCCTTCTAGAATATGTCTTCCATGCGGTGAACAGAACACGCGATGCGACGGGAACACCCCCTGCGGAGCATGTGTTTCGAGCTGGACGGAATGTCGTTGGGCCGGTTCAGATAACCACCATGCGGCTAATACCGAGCCAACGGTCGCGTTACCAACAAGCGACCCCGGCCAGGCATCATGGCTTCCACCGACTGCAAACGGTTGGGGTCCAGGGTCACTGCCGGGTACACCGTCATATCAGGAAGTTTCAAATGATTTGAATTTTGTTCATGAAGAGCATAGTCCTCTAAGGCCAGCTGGTCTGGCCCCTTCTCCATCAAATGCGCCCACTGCTAGATTCGAGCGAATTAATTTCGCAACGGATATTCCTAACAGCCCTTTCCAACAGACGCCGCCGCCGACAACAACAACACAATCGCAGAGGACTCCAGAGCCACCCGGGTCGGTTGCGTCGGCTAATTTACAGAACTATCTAGACGTGAACTCACCTGATATCAAGCGGCTTGTGGATCTGTTCTTTAGAGAAATTCATCCGTACTGGGCTATTCTACATGCGCCTACGTTCGAATTGGAAAAAAGTCCACCAATTCTGGTAGCATCAATGGTCATATTAGCTAGCTGGCTCGAAAAGGGGCCAGATCACCACAAGCTTGCTCCTATCGTCTTCGACGAAGTATCTCGGATCCGAATGGTATGAAAACCTGTCCCTGCTCTGGACTTCGCCCTTCGATGGCTAATTTCTGACACTTAGGTTTTCCAACCGCCGTTGCACTTATTACAGGCCGTCCTGTTCTATATTGTTTACGCGACGTACACGTTGGTATGTTAAGACATATGTGCCTCCGATACTATTGCTCTCCTATCATCTACTGACGTTTATCTATTAGAGCATGGATGGCATGGTACCAAAAGCCCTCAACCTCATCGGCCTTCTAGTATCAACTTCTCGATATCTTGGCGTTTTCAATGGTCAGTACTTATGCAACGAAATGAGCGGCTCGGATCCCGGTTGCCCATTTGCCGTTTGGCGTATAACAGAGCAACTGAACAGGTACTCTCTATTCCATGCCAAACACATATCATACGCTAACGAAGAGGTTTTTCTTCTGTATTTAGACTTGCGTTTTCTGTCCTTCGTGTAGACGCATACCTCAGCATGCTCCTTGACCATCCGCCCTCGGTGCGGTACCAAGAATTATGGATTCCTCTGCCGAAGTCTTCTCAACTATGGGCCGCTTCCAACGAACCCGAGCGACGCAAGCTCCAATGGAACGAACCAGCAGGTCGGGAGAAGGCGCTCTTCTCGTTCTTCATGCGCGACGCTCTAAACCCCTACCGTGGGAAATTGCCGTACTGCCTCACCGATATCGACTACCACTTGAGCACCTGCGCAGCACAGACGACGATCTGGGAGTTCGCGCGAGAGGCCCATAGCTCCATGTCGGACGAGCTCGCCGACGAGATCAGCCCCAACGTGTTCGTCGACATGGCCCGTCCGCAACTTACCCTCTGGCGGGACACGCGTAAGCAAGACTACCCCCTACTCGAGCAGTACTTCGCGGGGGACCTACCCGGAACCGACCATCTCCTTGCACCCCAGACGTTTACTCTGATGTTCATGGCCACGCTGAAAATGTTCGCGCCCATGAACGTCCTCCGCATCAAGGGTCACTACTACAAGTCTCGCCCCGGAGCCGCGATCCCGACTCGCAAGCCCCAGGCCCATCTGCAAAGCTGGATTTCGACGGGGTGTCCGCGGGCGGCGCTCTGGAACGCCGCGCAGATCTGCCGCATCTTTACTATCGAATCCACCCACACCGATGATGGCGTCAACCACAACCACGACCACGACCACGACCACGACCACGACCACGACCACGACAACTCCGGCAACGGAACCACCTCCTCTCCCCACCTCCGCGCCCGTCTGCGGCTCAACCCGCTCCTCATCCCCGGCGTCCTCAAGAGCGCCATCGTAGCATGTTCCTACGCAAGGCTCAAAGGGCGGTGCGCCAACTGCCGCGGCGAGGGCGAGTCCCCCAGTGAATTGCCGTCATCAATGGCATATCCATCCTCCCACCCGTCTTCTCCAGCCGTCCCCACCAATACCACCATACCTACCACCAACCCTACTACCACCGCCCCTACCACGTCTGGCACTACCAACACCGCCAACAACAGCAACAACACCATCGACGACGTAATCCACCTCTTCTCCGCCGACGAGCAGAGCGCCACGTTCCAAGCGTGGCGGGACCACGGGACGCCGACGCCGTACTGGGGCGGGATCCGCGGCAGCGAGAGCGTCCGCGTCTGCAAGTGCCAGCTGTCGCGGCTCGCGGCCTGGTTCCGCGGCGCCTTCGCCGACGACGAGGCCGCCCAGATGGAGTTCGTGCTGTTCCTCGCCGAGCTGAGCGGCGAGCCCAAGTAAAGCTTTTATAGTTGTATGGTTATATACATGACCGGTTCGCAAGGGGTGCCGGCTACCTGGGTATATAGGTACCTATGGAATGCATAGGGAAGATTAGGTGATAAGACGGGAGGGAATGGAAAGGAGGGAGAAGGGGAGGTGTTAATATATATGTATAGGTACCTGTAGGTATATATATCTTTGCGTCTGGCGGGATTCACGGAGCGATATGCGTAAATGTTGAAATCTGTATCAATTGCGCACAGGGATATGGAATAGATACCTATAAATAAGTGTGGGCTATACCTCAGGTGATCATTTCTGGTGTTGCGTAGGTATTTACGGCCATTGTAATAGGATGCGGACTGCTTGCTACTGTTTATCAGATTCTTCTGTGCCTAAAGCTACAAATCCCGTCATAAAAGGGGCTTGAACATTGGACGTCTACCTACCTAACGCGTACGTCTACATCATCTAAATACCTATCAAGTCAATAATTTAGGTATATATCACTACTTGCGCACCAACTCTATGATGAAATGCATGCTGATTTTCAAAGTCGCTTTTCCTTTTCAGGATAGTGTAAAATTAATTATCACAACGCTTCGCAAAGGCAATTCGCATTCGCCTGTCCTCTCCGGGAGCTGAGCAGAAGCGGCCTAGCTAGACTTTTTCTTCCCCTTAACGCCAGTGACAAGCCGGATATGATACCAGATCACCTAGTCCAAAGGTACCCTAAGTTCCCATACCTCCCAGGCGTCCCTACAAGGACTAACCAGAACCAGGCCTGGCATATCAAAGCCTCCCTCGGCGCAACTCCCATAGTCAAGTCAAGCTCGCGATTAATGAGCCTCCTTCTCCAAGGCTTCTAATTCCTTAACGACTGCAGCCTTCGTGGCGATCTTCTTCATTTGAGTGTCCTCTAATTTCTCACCACCGGCATGCCGCATTTCAAGGTCTTCGATTGCGCGGATCTTTTTCTGCAAGCTGCGCAGTTTCTTGGACGCGGGATTCTGGCTGCCGGGTGAGAGCAAAGCGTCAGCAGCGGGTGGCTGAGATGTCTGGATCTGCGGAGCAGCAGGTGCTCCTTGTCCATTCTGATGCGTGTTGCTGCGGTTACGTCCCTGGTTGTTACCGCCTTGGAAGTTGTGCCGCGAGCGACTTCGATCATGTCTTCGCTGATTAAAATGCTGACCTCGGCGCTCAGGACTGCGTCCCTCGTTCCCGGAACCAGGACCTTGGTCCCTAGGCGGAGGCGCCAAACCACCGTTCTCTTTCCTCTCTCCATCCTTGCTCTCAGGATCCTTGGCCTTCTTGTTGTTTCTCTTCTTCTTGTTCTTAAGTGCAGCCTTCGACAAGCTTTCGTCGCCGTTGGCACCAGGCACCTCGGCTGGGGCCGCACCTGGGACAGTACGTGAACCAGCTTCAAGAAATTCCGCACCGGGAACCTGGCGACGCGTTCGTCCAAACCCGGTTGGCCCGACGTTCTGGGTACCGTTAGTCATAACATGGGCCGCACCTCCCTCGTCCTCACGTCTAAAGTGGAGTGGTGTCGACATTCCTCGAGCGCCAGGAGGACGATAAGCTCCAACAGGCTTCGACGGAGTTTTCACTGTTCCTAGGTATGCGATGGCCGAAGAATGAGGAGTGGGAACAGGGTGTAGCGGGTCACCACGGGGAAGGTTCTCGGGGGGAACAGGTCTCCATGTTACGTTATAAAGCTCCACCATGTCTTCGTGGTACATGATGCCCCCTCCGACGTGCCATATCTTGATGCCATTATCGACACGGAGGCGCGGGGACGTTGTGGCGGTCATGATATATCGACTGTCGGGGCTCCATTGGCACACACTGGGGTTGCCACTCTCGATCGTGCAAACCTTGCGATAATCCTTCTCCAAATCGTAAACGTCAATTTGGCCAGCAAGATTGCCGAATCCAGCAACCAGGGCAAACCGACCAGTGGGAGAGAAGATGATTGTATTCCGGGGCCCGATAGGAAACGAGTGGGTGGCGACCGCTCTGTGGTTAAACAGCGTGGTCTTCGCAGGCATATAGCCGTAGATAACACCGAACTCTTTGCCATTTGGAGACCAGGACACATCGTGGATCGGACCATCCTTATCTAAGGTGATACGAGCGTCAAGGGAGCCGTTGGCGGAAAGGAGATAGAGAGTGGTTTCTCCGTAATAACTCTTATTTGATTTATCAACATCCGTTTGTGCCAGCACAATAAGGCTCGTTCCCAAGCTGTTCCACTTGAGTTGGACCTTATCGCCCTTGAAGAAAGTCTTCTGGGAAATCGGGTTTATGAACTGAGGAACATTGTAAACCTTAACGGCAGCAGGTTGGCCCTATATTATTTGATATTAGCTTCAAGTAGAGTAAAAAAAAAGAAAAAAGAAAAAAAAAAAAACATGATAAACGAACCTTTCGCTCGGGGATAAAAACTGCAACATTGTGACTCTGGCCAGGAGCAATGGCAAAATCGGTCACGCCTTCGACTCGAAGCTTATCCCAGACTTTGCTTAAATCATTGCTTTCGTAGAACTGCACTTCATTTGTGACAAGACGAGCGCAGAACTTCTCATCGGTGGTGTATTGAAGGTTCCAACCCGTCTGGGACTTTTGCACAAACCGTCCTATCGGTTGCTTCTCGACATCATCGGGGAGGTCTTCAATGGTTCGCCAGATCTTGAAATTCTTGGTCGCATCACCAGCCTCATCCTTTGCGGGGCGCTCCCAGGTGCTTACGAAAGAACCCTGGGGAGAAAAGGCGACCTCGAAGACGTTAGGAACAGCTATGTTAGTTAAAACATGGCCAACAGATGCGTCGACAATGCAGACACGTTCGCTGGATGCCCAGGCGAGATACCGGCCGCAGGGCGAGTAGACACAGCACCGCAAATTCCCTTCGGGTTTAACGAATCCAGATAGAGGCTCGTAGACAGGCGCAGCGTCGGTGACGCCGATGGCCTTCTGGGTTCGATAAGCAAACTGCAACGGATTCGCCATGACTAGTCAAAGTCACAGGGAAAAAGGTATATTGCAGGGTTGTGGAAGTATTTTCCTTGTCGTTTGTATCAAAATTATCTTGCCTGAGGGCTCGAGACGGCGGTCGGGAGAAACCGAGCAGATTTATCGAAAAACTTTTCTCAGTCGACCTAATAATAAGCTCAAAGACGATGACCGTTGTCCCAATACCAGTTAAAGATATTAAGCAGTTCGATATCTTGGAAGGCTCGTATCGAGAGAGTAAGCCGTCTATAGAGTAAAACGGGAGCTCGTAAAAAAGGTCGCAATAAATCGAGAAAGATGTTGCTGCGCCGCGATAAAGCCTTTGGCCTTCGGTTGAAGATGCAGTTTAACTTGGTCTCGAGACCAGATTTGACGCCTCGGGTAGGTACGAGAGGGGGGCGAAGAAGTAATAAAAACGGCAAGAAGAATAGAAGGGAATTTGACAGGTCACCCAGAGGGAAGGGATTGACGAGAGGCAGTGGGTGGACGTGACCGTGACGGAACGGAGCTTGAGTGGGCTGGAGAAGAAAGAAAGGGACGAAGTGAAAGACGAAAAATTAAAATAAAAATAAAAAGCGAGTCATGGCGGCTGACAAGGAAATTTTTGCCATGTCCAGCACGTTACAGGGCTACAGGGCCTGGGTCAGCCACAATTTAAGCCCTAAATAGCTAGCGGCGTTGGGGCTCACTGAGATCCTTTTCCCGCTTCCAGCCCCATGATCGCCGGGCTAGACCTAAAAATTGAGTTGAACCCCTGCAGCCCACGACTGGCAGCTGCCTTTTTTTCTACTTTTGTATTCCCCAAACTTCTATTTTGGGGTCGGGACGACGTAGGGTTAGTCTTTTAGCCCAGCTCTCTATGAATCTTAAATTGGTGCGTATACACAGCACCTATAATGAACTTGAAGCAGTTTGTACCGCCATACTAATTATGTACGTTGAGGGTAGGTAGATAAGGTACCTACCTAGGTACCTAAGGTATGTAATAAGGTTGGGATCAAAGCTGACCATCAGGGCAAGCATGATTCAGCATCTTGAATTACTGTAGTACAGATTAGGTAGTAAAATGTACTTAAACCCATGATAGATAGGTACCCCAAAACGTCAATTAGGTCAAGCGAGTTGAAACCTCTATATGAGGTACCTAAGTCTAAAAATATATACATGTCTATGTACCTAACCTATCTCATAGGTACTGATCATATAGTCAAGTAGAGATTTGACATAGGGTAGCTTAGCTTCACCTGCTAAATAATATCGATTAGAGGTATGTAATTGTGGCGCAACTATCTCGATAGATATATAACCTCTTTTAAATACATGAGGTATCAGATCAAAAATATCCAAAATAGACTTTATCAGCTAGGTATTCACCTACAACTGTCTCAACACAACACTAGGGTGTACTCAGCACCTCACTTCCTTTGTTCCAAATTTGAAACGGCTACAGACAATGCCAAAGGCAGTTGAAGGTTATGTGGTAATCACGCCGTAAGTTTAGGGGAATCAAACCCCTAATTTCTAAGCCCTAAGGCCAAAGTTTGTAAATGCATTCACCTCACCACGAACAAACATCTACTAGCTGCCTTAGTATACAATTTCTGTCTCACTAGTAAAGTCATTCGTGGACGTTTCATGTAGGTAACACCAAATTGGTGTTACCAATTTATTACGTTGGGCGTATATAATTCCTCCTATTATGACAAGCACCGAGGTACCTTAGGTACTCGTATAGGTACCTACTACAATCTCTTCATCTTCATTCAATCCGGGCCAAGTTAAAATTTCACATTCAAGACGAAGGTTTAAAACAATAAACTGACCATTACTATATCGTGGAAATCATAGGTAAGAAGTCTACTCATCACCAAGAGGAGACTCTTGTTGCTAGATTAATCCCGAATGACAAACGGTCTAACGAGCGAGCTTACACATTTCATGGCTCCTTCAATGATTCAATAACTCCGTCCACACGAGATACAAATTGGACAGCTTTGACTTCTCGTACGGCCGAATTTTCTTGTCATCTTCTTCAATCTCAAAGAACCAAGTGGGAAATGTCACCAACGTAGAACTCCTAAACGGTTTTGGTGGATTGGACCAGATCCGGTGCATCTGCGGCGCTCCGCAGTTAACCTGTATTGCTCGATATCCTCTGAACTTCATTTCCATCATTATGAATTTCGACAAGGCCTTCATAAACCCTTTACTATCATATCCGGGCCTCATTCCGCTGCCGACCCGCTCAATCACTTGTCCGGCCGCCGTCGGCTCCCATGACCCTTTCCGCCGTGGGTCGTGGGTCTCATAATATTTCTGTATAGGCCCATTAAGAGGTGTAGCATTTAATGCAGCTTCCCATCCCTTAGGATCTCCCGGGTTGAATTTGTCGAAAGATAATCCAAAACCAATAATTGGAAAATCCAACGCGTCAAGTAGTTTTTGCCGCCCATTTACCTCCAGATCGGGGTCATTGATATCAAAATCGTCCCAATAACAAGCACCACCATTGACAGCTGATCCAGGTCTCTTAAACACGAATTCCTTGTACCAGATACAGAAGGAAAGACCATTCTTCGCTGCCATCTCCGGCATCTCATAGAAAGGCTTGCAGGCATGGTACGCCTTTAACGCTGTTCTTGCCTGGCGTCCTTCGTACATTGCACTCCAGATGGGCGAGTCGAAATAATGAGTAAAGAAAGCTAAGGCCGAGATCGAGTCGGCAAGATCGGACGTTATTAATCGGATTTCATATCCTGAGGGCAACTCAACCCCGTGGTTGTTCTGTATCGGGGAACCTGGTCCCATCACCCTCTACTTTAGAGATTCGCACTTCGCCGAAGCTATCCCCTATCTTCTATACTGGAGAAGTCGGTTGTGCTTAAATATTAAGACAGCCTAGAAATCTAAGTATCACGAAAAGACACCTCTCATCAGCGCTACTAAATACTTATCTTACAACACTCAAACTATAACATCGGAAATATACGACAATCTAAATGCCCCGTCATTGTGTGAGCGTGACATGCGCGAGATAGTGCCTACCTACATATGGTGCATACCAATGTAGCAAGGAGTTCACTGTACACAGTCAGGGGTATGCGACCAATCGAATGAGCCAATTCATCTAGCTGTGTCGCATTGTTCACCGCACTTATGAACACATTAGGAAGCTGACTTCTCTCAGAATGACTTGGCAGCCTGTCATTACAGTTCTCGACGTTCTTCCTATCACCCCAGATGTCGTTTCTCACGATACACGATGTCCACATGACCATGCAATGATCGTTATCTCTGGACTACACATCGTAGCATATAAGTCTCGTGCGTAAGATATTATGGTCAGCATCAAGATAACTAAAGTCGATGATTGGCTAACGGTTAGTCTTACTAAATCAAGTATTATACTCGTCGTGAAAATAGACAACTGATATTTATTATAGTAGGCTTCATTGATATCGTTAATATGACAAATTATAGAATAAAATATGCCAACATATGGCTCCGATCTACGGTCTGGAAGCTGCAGATAGGCTTTACCACCCTGCAACTCCAGCGTCAAGCAGTAAGGTATCTATAACATCCTTTCCAGAAAGCAAAGTCGCACTTACGGCCCCAGTAGGTGATTCAATTGCGACGGACCCTGACCAATAACCTATATTCTCCAGCGGACTTTCACCTTTTTTGAGCTGGACGCTTATCCGTATAATCTTAGGTGCCAGCGTGAGTGGTTGCCCAACAGGAGTCGAGACTTTAACGGAAACTTGAGACGGGTCGAAGTCGACTCGGTCTGTCCTTGCCGCAACGGTAATAGATACTGTACCATCCGCGAGGCGAGCTAAGCTAGGAACGATAAATGCCCTATCCTGTATGGGGAATACTTGAGTCTCAAAGCCTTTTGCCGCGATGGCAAAAGAAGACACTCCTATTATCTTGGCGCTAGATATCGAGAACGGGAAGTACTGCGTTGTAGCGTTCGTTTGGCTGTCGTTCAGTTTGAACATAGAAATGCCTAGGTTGTCCTCGGGGGTTAGTGTCTCCGTGTGATTATTGGACAAAGTTATCGAGACCGGGTCCTTCGAAACCTCTCCAGCATACAACATCTAGCTACTTCTTAGCCGCGTATCACGGTTGGCTGGATATCTTTTATTTGCCACTTACCCTGATTTTCCCCGACAGGGTTAACTGGTTATCGCTGCTGACATCCCAAGTCACATTTATCGGCTTGATGAGTGATGGAGCTATTTCCGGTTGAAGGTCTACCCCTGATGGAACAGTGTTGAGCATACGACTTAGCAAGTCTACGCAAATGTCTTGAAACCTATCCCCTTGAGCGTACAATTCCAACATAGTCCTGTTGCCGTCGCTCTCGTATAGTCGGAGATCAGACCTACTACTCTCATTGAAACTAGTAACGAGCGCGCCGCCTCTAGCTCCTGTATTGTCGATATATTCGTGAACCACTGCCGAATCGAACACTGCCCGTGTATTATCAAAATCCGATGCGCCATTGGTATTGTTCAGAGTTATAGCAGACTCTTCAACCACTTCTGGAAAGCCTCCGGCGTGTACCTGTTATGACTCAGATTAGTACTCATCTATGCCACCGTCGCTCACCGCACGAGAAGTTATCAAGCATTGATTTTTATTTGCGTCGACAGAGCAGTCATAACAGGAAACAAATCGTGAAGGGTTGAGACTCACAGATCCTATCGTATGGCCACATGCAGTCAAGGCGATGGCGTCGCGTTGGTTGAAGCCAGTTTTCTCGAATTGTGCAAGCGTTTCTTCTACGCCTGTTCCCGGCTCAGGCACACCGGTCTTCGTATCAGCCGTGGTCGCGTCTATCCTACCGGGCTTATACGGTACGTATTTCCCGCCACACAGATGTACCGACATAACCGTTCCGATGGCAAGCAGATCAGCCACTTAATATGGTATTTCATTCAGTATGGCAAATCCAAAGTCCATGGGTAGCGCACCGGAATATCGTTATTAGCTTACTAGGAACGAACTCGTTGACGAAAGGTCTCCAAAATATAAAACTATCGTTGAACGCGGTACCGGAATTCTCGCCACGAGCGGTCTCAAATCCGATACTGGCATCTAGGCCGCCTGTTCCGGCAGCAACGTCGGCGTTGGCAAAATCATGGAATGCAACACGTAGCCACTGTGCGGACGTCGTCCTACGAGAGTTGATGGCCGGCTGGCCCACCTCCGTAACATATTTGTCGCATGGCGTAATAGCTGAGGAGAAATTTGAAGCATAGGCGCCCCAGTTGTCCACGAGAATATGTTCAAGTGTTGATGCGGCTACGTTCGGGTAGTAGAACATGGCCATGATTGACATAGGCGCCGTTCCCAGGAACACGACGAGGCCGGAATAAATGCGCATCTTGATAATTCGATTGCAGTTTAAGCAGATGCTTAGCTCAATAGACTCAACAGTAGGAAGCTGGCATGGCTAGGTATATATGGGTCTATAAGGTAACTACTGCAACTAAAGCTATGCGGAAGCGAGTATCAGACACGAATGACTCGTTAACAAGGTAGGAAACGACAATGTCGCCTCGTTAAATAGGGGACCGGGGAAAGACCGGGATTGCTAGATGATATACCGGGCTTTATAGACCATTTAGTACGACATAGTAATTAGCTGGTCGGCCGAACCCAGCAACCCCACCTCGGGGAAACTGTCAATCCATTCGCTTCGAATCCATATCCGACGGCCTAGAAGCCATATTAGGACAAATAGCCATCAGGTGAGTTATTACTGGTTATCGTCTAGACGAACTGACCAGCACCTTGTGCCATTGCAGCGTGCTAGGACCGGGAGCAATGTTACTTTGCAGATACGTAAAACAGGCGGGAGCCAATGCCGATCAGGGTCCCGGCAATGCAAGACCCTGGTTCGGCGCATAACGTTCGGCGGGCATCTATAGAATCGGTACGAGTACCGAGCTCACCTCCTCGTTGAAAATTGATAAGCTTTTGGTGTATTGAAGCCTATTGATATATCAATTTTGGTGCATGAGCAGATTCCGGGCTTTTACACCTTTATACCTCACGAGTCGGGAACTATTTCGCATCAACATTCGTCTAGCAGTCGAAGCGTATGGTAATATCTAGAAATACGTTTCTCATTAAGATATAATCCATACTTCTGCTGTCGCGCAAGTGAAACTGAGCGGCCGTGCTCGGAGGAAGCAGTTCGAGGAGTTATAGGGAACGAAGATGAAGCAGAGGAGTTGCTTAGAAGGATCCGCGGATCTGCCTACAGGGAATGACTTGATGGGCAAGTTTAAGAGGATAAAGGATACCCCCGTGAAAATTACTCCTGGTTGCCTCATCCTAGTCTTAAGCTCAACCAGGCTCTCGCATATCATCGTATTTAAGAATAACGTCGGAAGGTAGCAGGTTATGGACGAGGAATGTAGACTCCTTGGCATATACTCGATTATCGGGATACTGCGTAATGCTGACTTTTCTAAGACCGCTCAAATACACACCATCAGCTCTAAAAAGCGTCCTTGTGGTATCAGCCGGTTCGGGCGTCATGTTGTTCTTAGTATGGCTGGCACCGTTCGCCGATGAAAAAAAAAAAAAAAAAAAAGGACAGGTACTTTCCGCAACTGTCATGTTCGCTGATATCAAAGTTGGTTACATCGGCAGTATATCAGGTTGATGGGTCCTTGAAGCTTCCATAGCTAGTGGAAAGTTGAAAAAATGCGAATTCATCGGATGGAGGAGAAACCTAATTGCAAAGACCTCACAAGATTTATTGGCTCTTCAATACTTATAGGATTGACAGCTGGCGACCTCGACCTACACTAAGCCCTCGTTGTGTGATAGGAGGTAAGCATTCTTACACCCTGGCCAGTATTGTTCAGAAAGTCATCACGATAAATACGTCTTCATGGTTGTATAATCGGTACTGTCGATTTTACCCGGAGTTCTTTGAGTTGGCAACGAGTCTGGTTCACGTGAACTGGACTTGTAAGGCAAACAGCTTATCCATTAATCACCGTCGGACATACACCATCTACCGGGTAATATGGCAAACCTATCCCGATCCCATTTCCTGCCTTTCGCAATTATCCGTTAGTTGCAGAGTATTGCGTGATCGATATCAGCGAGTACACGTTTATCATAGTTACTAGAAGGCTAGTATATCTCATCGTCACCAACGGGCACGATCCTTCCCTATGGCTTTGACCAGAACGGTGACCACCTAAACCATCTGCCTAAACTATAGAAATTATCTCTATTTAGAATAAGCTGCACCTTCAATCGAAAGAAGGCTAAACAGCCATGAAAGGGGCATCGCTTCTCTCTATAGCTACGGCTACCCTTGCGCTCGCGCAGTCAGCGCCCGCGACCATCCCGACCATCCTCGGGATCCGCGGGGCTAATTCCGGCGGTTGCTTCTCCGCGACGAGCATGAGCCTCGCATTCAAAGCCGATAGTTTGAAATTTGACTTTGCGGACATGAGGGCTAGCGTCGCTCCAGCTGACCCGTTTGACTCGGAGGCTGCGATATGCATCATGTCTATCGAGCTTGGCGCATTCCCTCAGGGATGGCGCTTCGCTTTCTCGGACGTCTCGTACATGGGACACGCAAAACTCACGGGAGGCGCGCGTGTGAAGAGCTTCGCGGCCAATTCATACTTCCAGTGGGAGCATCTGAAGAATAATGGATCGATTGACGATCCGACGGTCAAGAACGCCTCTGGATCGTATTTAGTAAGTTATTGCCTTTCTCATACCAGGTAGCTAATACGATTTTACTACTCGTGTAATTAATGCGCTGTCGCTTCACAACCGCTAGATGGATATCCCGGAAAAGATCGTGAATTTCGGCGCTACGGGGGCTTACGATAAGGACTTCAAAGTCGACATCCGGAACAACAAGTTATCCTGGTCGCCCTGCTTCACCGGGCAGGAGTACTCGTACAACGATAAGATGCAGGTGCAGTTTCAATTTCAAGCCTACCTGACCAAGGAGGGCTTCTCGAAAACTGGGAGTGGCGTCTTCGGTCGTTCTGTTGGCTCTGCGCTAACGGCAGACTTCAAAATCATCTGGGAACAGTGCGATCCCGCACAGAGAAACGCTTGGGGCCAGTTTAGGATGGGCGATTACGAGTCTTGCGAACGTGTTGATCCCGCTGATATTTCGGACGGGCAGCCCACTGTAAAGTGGTAGTCCGTTGCTAGGGCTCATCCTCTTTTCGCATTGGACGCGATCGTAGGGTACAGAAAGGCGGTGATGAAGGTAATTCTAAGATAGCGTGATAGGCGGATAATACACTCTTAAATTGTCAATGAACTGCAAAAATAGAATTTCAAATATGCTATAGAAACAGCGTAAATACAAGTTGCGTGTCTGGAATATGCATGTAGCTATGCCAGGAGTAAAAGAAAGCTTATATCACGGTCGCCCATTCAGGAAAAACTTCCTGCTCCCGCGGCACCGACGCCCTATTGCGGTCTTTGATGTGCTCATTCAGCGGAAGGTCCTGGTACTGGCTCCGTATGCCCATATCCACGCCCCTCTTCTGGATATACCTCGCGAAACCTATCGTCTCCCTCTTCCATTCCTCCCTCGATATCTTGCCGGCGACGTAGTCCGCGTAGATCATGGCGTCGAAAGCGGCCTGCGACGTCGACGCGACGGTATGCGGCCGGAACCCGGCGAGCGCGTCCCCGATGAGCACTACTTTCCCGTCCAGGTACTCGTTCTGCGGCGTCAGCACGTCCGTCACCGCTTGCACGAACGGCTTCTGCGTCCCGCAGACTATATCCGCAAATTGCGGCGGGAGCCTCTCGCGCGCGAGCTTCCGCTGCTTTTCCCACGCGTCGGGGCTCATCGCGCCCGGCGGGACGGTGATCTGCCGACGTCGTCCCTCCCTGTCCGTCATGATCTCTTCCAGCTCGGCCGAGCCTTCGGGGAAGTTGGTATAATACACGAAGTTGATGAGGCGTTGGCCCGGCTCTATCGTCCCGTCTTTCCCAGGGATCAGGTACGCGAGGATCTGGATGCCAGGGGAATGGAAGAACGTAAATCGGTGGGTGAAGGCTTCCCTGGCAGACTCGCTAGCCTCGGTCTCGATCACCGTCCCGCGGAGGGCGCAGTAGCCGGCGTATTTCCTCTCGACGTCCGGCTCGAGGATCTTGCGCACCGTCGAGCTGGGTCCATCCGCGCCGATGAGTATGTCGCCGAATATACTTCCCTCCTCCCCTCTGCTCGACTTCCAGTATACCCGGATGCCGTCCCCTTCCCTGTTGAAGCTTACAACCTGTCGGTCGTGAAGGTGCGTCGCTTTCCCGTGCTCTGGAGCCGGCTCCGGCACTTTGCAGTACGGGCTTTCGATGCCGTCGTAGTTCGCGCGCATGAGGTAGTAGGCTAGATCCCACGAGGTCATGTGCTGCACCGTTTCGATCTTGTGCACTATACTGCCGCTTCTATCGAGATACTGCCTCCTATCTGACCGAACCGCAAATGGCCGGTCGCATCGGTTATATCGGTTGAAAAGCGCGAGGGTGTCTCCGCCAGCTACTATTCCTGCCCCTTGGTCCTGAAGCAGCGGAGCGGGGTTGCGCTCCAGGATCGTGGTGTCATGACCGAGGGCTTTTAACGCAAGGCCAGTCGCGAGACCACCTAACGATCCCCCAACCTGAAAGGTCCGGTCAGCGCGTGGTTTGGGTCTTGGTCGGGAATCACACTCACTATTACGAAGTGTAGCCTTTTAGTTACTTGGCCGCCCGCCAGCTGCTCAGTTGAGGGAATAGCCATGATCGAGTCGATCTTAATAAAATAACTACCATGAAGCTATTGGCGATGCTTTCTGTGGAAGGATTTGGAGATTCCTGTCAACAAAAGTACTTACCTACCTAGGACCTAGGTACTTATGTTAGTTGACGAACGTACGTCTTCTGAATTACCCGGAGGACATCCAATATGGAATGTGCCGGACTTGACGTCACATCGAACTGGGTGTATTGGACGGCAGATAGTTTATTGATTACACCTCGCCACTCACATATGCATTCGACTTGATAAGATATAGTAAGACTGTCTCGTCCTCATATAAAAAGTACCCCAATCCACCAGGATACGTTAGTAAGCTTGTAGCATATAAGCGTGAATTATCAGGAAATATTTGAAATTTTGGCTGTTAATTCAAATCAAATATGTTTACTATATTCTTCATGAGTCACGCCTAGTAGACACAAATCTAGAGCAATCCGCGCACAGCCTCATGTACGCGCAGGTATGAGTGCTTTACCCCATGATGCTATTTCCATCCTAGCAAACTAGCTTCCGCCCTACGCTACCTAGTCGTTGATGATAGGCAGGTAGTTAAGGGGCTTTAGGGGCTTCAACATCGACGTTATTGCAAATCTCTCCAAACACCTCCATCATATGGTCAATACGATCCCTATGCTCTCTTATCCTTTCCGCCATATCCCTCCCTAAGGGTAAGATCATTTCCTGTTCATGTCCTTCGCCTATCCCCTTACCCATAACTACATCGTATATCGCTTGAGTTGCTTTCACATGGTCGCCGTGCACAGCGAAATTGCCCGTGCTTAAGGCAGTGTAGATTTTCTCGGTTATCGTATCTTTGTAGTCAGGGTAGATAGATTTACTTATTGCTGATGTCTTGGTAACCATTGGAGTATTGAAGGCTCCTAGGTGAAGCAATACGACGCGGACGTTGAAGTCTTGCATCTCCTTATGGAATGTTTTCGTTACACCTTGAGTGTGTCAGTCATGAGAGGAATGAACCAATAAAAGGGGAAATTTACCATCCAGAGCTGCCTTGGAAGCGCCGTAAACGCCTAGACTCTGTACAGCTTCCACCCCAGAACCGCTGCTGAAGTTTACTATCACGCCTGAGCGTCTCCTGCGCATATACGGTGCCACCGCACGCATCAGGCAATACGGTCCGAAGAAATTTGTTTCCATGATATGGCGGACCTCTTCTTCGGTAAATAATTCAGCAGGGCCAGCCATGCCGATACCTGCGGAATTGACTAAGACGTCAATCGCTTGTCCCCGCGCTTCAACCTCTTCGATGACATGGCCGCAGTCTCTCTCCTCTTGGTCCAGTCTGATCCATTCCCCTCCTTTCTTTGTGATCTCTTCTACTAGATCCGGCGTACGACTTGGGTTACGGGATGTGGCGATAACTTTGTGGCCATTATTTTGGGCAAGTCGCGCCAGAGTGAGTCCGAAGCCAGAAGAACAGCCTGTGATTAGCCATGTCAATTTTTTCTCCGAATAATTGTTTGACGCCATGGGTACTAATGCTATGGGTTGCAGGTTAACCGTCTGTTGCTTAAGGTCCCTGTGAGGAGAGTCATCGGGGGAAAATAGCACATCGTCCGTCTTATATATCCTAACAAATCCTGGGGGAGCGGATTTTGGCGGATATAAATATTATCTCCATTATCTGAAGACAACAGCTCTTCTATTACTTTACACGGACCTTGGACCAAACGTAACTTGTAAATTTCTTTGGGATTTCCAATACGACAGGTATTTGACAAGGCTGCACCTACCATGAGGATCTTCATGGAGGTGAATAGGTTCCAAGTAGTCATGCGGTAGAAGTAACTCTTAGGGCTTACCTTTCTACCTTCCTTTGTACCTAGATAGGTATCACTAGGTACCTATAATAGCGCCTTTGAATCTGTCATCATATCGCTGCAGCTTATGCATGGGCCTAGCATTTACTATGGTCGTTCTCTCCATCAATGTCTTTATTTGCACGTTGTCTTGGGATTCTTTATACACGTCACTAGACGAAACACTACGAGTCTTACGAATAATTACGCAGACAATGGAGTCGATTACGACCGTCTATTATGCATAGTCTCGGACTTGTAAAATGTGTAACGATGCTCAACCCAAAAATATTTGCTATAAAGCCTTCGTCTTTCTATACAAGGCGGTCCATATTGATTCCTCGTTAAATCTTTCGCTCCTCAACCATGCCTACCAAGTACACCGGCGCGTCCTCTTCGTGTACTTCCATCTCTCCTCGAAAGCTCCCAGATGACTTATTTTATGTCATAGCCAGAGACTTTCTCCCTGGATTACAGGAAGTTTCCCGGCTCAGCCGGACGTGCCACCGGCTTGCGAAATTACTAAAGGGGCTTCTCTATCGCCGCAATGTACTAGACGTGATGATTGCACAGGAAAATGCTACTAGGACAAGGCCGGCTTGGGAAGTATACATCAATCCCACTTTTGAGGGCATCGAGGACTTTGAGCTACAAGAAAAAAGAGCGAGTATCCACGAGTCTCAATGCTCGGTTTTGCACTGGGCCGCATCTCGTGGGTTCGTAGAGGTCGCAAAGGATGCCATCGCAATAGCATTGAAGTTATTCCCCGATTATTTGAATGCAAAGGATTCAACGGGCCTAACACCATTAAGCCGTGCCGTAGAGGGTGGACATGTCGAGATCATACAGGAACTTATAAACGCGGGGTGTCTAATAGATGTACCGATTGCAGACATCTTCCTACCTGGATCTGATCTATGGATATACCTCTATAGTTGGTCCGCAGTTACCCCTTTGACGCTGGCAATTGCTATAGATGAAGAGCCTGCTGCTACTCTTCTAGCACAGCACGTCGTGTATCGAGCCGACATTTATAAGCGGGATCCCGATCTTAATAAAGGTATCTACCCTCCACTTCATATAGCAGCAACAGCGCGCATGTGCGGTGTTGTTCGAAACTTACTGTCCAACGGGCATGATCCAGGAGACATCGTATATCACCCGCCCCCCAACTTATCGTTGGAGTCCACCGCTCTAACAGCTCTACATTACGCTGCTGCATCGGAAGACAATACGGAGTCAATAGACGTTTTGTTAAGCTACGGCGCGTCTCTGAATACCCACATCCGTAGCGAGTTCCGCAGGCCCCTTCAACTAGCCATATACGGGGAATGCCCTCGCAACGCGCTACATCTCATCGGTCATCACCTTGCCTCGGGCGACAATAGCAGATGGCCGCAAAGCGGGTTGCGGAGAACAGCCGGCAACGATATGATGCTCGAGGTCACGGAAGCCTTGGTGAAGGTTCTCCACGCACGGGGCGACTTTGAAGGGATCAAGGCGGCTTTCCTCATAGCATGCAAGGGCCTTTCGAGATCTTTCAAGACCAAAAGGTTTCTTGCTCGTTTCCTAGCTTCGGAGCTGAACCAGGCTTACCTTGGGGAAGGGCAAGTGTAATTCCATTAGGTTTGCCAGCGGCCTAAAGGCTAAAGTCAACCTCGAATTCGTAAACTTCATTCACGAAAACAAGCACGAAGTTCTCGGTATACATACGAAGTTTGCTAGTGGTAGTACTTCTCTTGGCTATGCGGAACGGTGGGGACATGACGATGTGGCTTATCTTCTTCGAGACTTACATTTTGGGAGAAGGGGTGACGAGATATATCGGTGTCTATGTTTTCTGTTAGGGCAATAGTCATTGATTCAGGCGTTGAAAAGTTAATAGACAGATTAATTTTAGTCGAATGTAACCGTAAGGCTATTATGCGTTGTGAATACATGCATGGTTTACTAGCAGCTTAAGACATAGAACATGGCTATATCTCTACCGCGTGAAATACACGCAGCACATATAAATAAATCTTATGGCGTCGAAGTCATCCGAGTAAGCATCTGACATTATGCATGATTTTGGAAAATCCCAGAAGCTGACAGAAGTTAAAGTAAGTGTATGGGTTTATCATATGATATACCAGTACAGTATCAAATCCTACCTAAGCTACTCAATAAGACCCCGCAATCTCTCAAGACATAATTATGGGATGACATAAAGTTTATTGGCGTTTTTAAGATACTTCGCTGTCTCTACATACATACAAGTATGTAGGGGTAACAAGTTACCCAGTAGCTCTTGGAACGATTGGCTTACACTCTTTTCTTCCCTTTTCCCGTTACCGTCATCTTCAACCCCCAGGTTTCTTCCCGACTGATCCGGGATAACTGGATAACGCTATTTTCCTACGGTACTCACCCAAAGACACCCGTACTCTCAATGTCTCCCAAAACCGTCTTCATCACCGGCTGCGGCCCGGGAGGCATCGGCTCGGCCCTCGCGACAGAGTTCCATCTGCGCGGGCACCGTGTCATCGCATCGTCGGATGACCCACCCACCCACCTCGAGGCCATCGGCATCGAGACTCTGGTCTTGGACGTCACGTCCCCAGACTCCATCGCCGAGGCCGTGTCGCACGTGTCCAAACTGACAGGCGGCAAGCTCGACGTCCTCGTCAACAACGCGGGCGTGCTGCACATCATGCCGTTCGCGCACGCCGACGTCGCCGCCGCGCGGCGCGTCCTCGACGTCAACGTGATGGGCGTGTTCGCCGTGACGCAGGGGTTCCTGCCGCTGCTCGCGGCGGGGGCCGTCGCCGCCAAGAAGAACGGCGACGGTAGCGGGAAGGAGACGGCCCTGGTGGCGAACATCGGCAGCGTCAACGCCGAGGTGAGGCCGGCGTTCTTCGGCATCTACAACGCGTCGAAGGCGGCTGTCGACGCCCTCGGAGGTACCATCCGCCCCGAGCTAGCGCCGCTCGGGATCCGCGTCGTGACCGTCAAGACGGGTGCCGTGGGGACGGGCCTCTTCGCTAGCACGCCTGTGGTGAAATTGCCGGAGGACAGCCCGTATGAGCCGATACGGGAGTTTATTGAAAGCCGGAAGAGTAAGCGATCCGCATCTCTGTTTCTTTTTCTTTTCTTTTTTTTTTTTTTTTTCTTAACTACCTCATTAACTTGCATTGAAATTCTCCAATTGGACGACATAACTCGCCAAGTTTGAGCCCATGCGTAGATTGGCTACTGAGAGAAGCGATTGCTAATTCTTACTCGCTAAAGTGCTGCAGAGAATCAGCTATATAGACCCCGAAGCGTACGCGAAGCAGGTAGTTGGCGAACTCCTCAAGCGCTCTGTGAAGCCTTTAATTTGGTGCGGCCCCATGTCGACGATGGCCTGGATCTTGACCTGGTTTGGCTGGGAGGGGATGACGGTGAGTTACTTACTTATATGAACACACATACTCTTCTTATGATGTCGGTTAATTGACTTACTAATTAAT
Organism: Daldinia bambusicola; assembly: GCA_022478815.1. Taxonomy (NCBI): domain Eukaryota; kingdom Fungi; phylum Ascomycota; class Sordariomycetes; order Xylariales; family Hypoxylaceae; genus Daldinia; species Daldinia bambusicola. The sequence goes on from MU284067.1 coordinate 494,719, forward strand.
TTCATTTATAGGACACGATTTACATTAGAGGTAACGAGTTGCATAAATGCGCTATAAATCCGTAGTGCGCAAAGTCAACATGGCCAGTCTCATCATAATTCCTCAAGAGAATTATAAGGGGAAATACTAGATCCGATAGATTCACAAAGAAAATGCATTTCCATATATCTACCAACCATCTAGAGTTATATATCCTCGAGAAAATTGTGCAAGGCTATTATTATCTGTCACACAACATGATTTGTGCTCATCAGTGATACCAACCTAACCAACATCTCGTCCAAAACAGCTCAGATTTGCGACAATGGTGGGGGAACTAGATTAGATAGAATTTTAGCTCATTCGAAGCTAAATTTTTGCATTGTCTCTGGTTTTTTGCATGGGCATGTGCCTAATTTTCTTTCACCACTGATATTCAACAACAACAAAAAAAAAAGAAAAAAAAAAGGAAAACTAACGACAACAGTGCGATCATGAAGAAAAGCAAAAATGAAAGGGTTTGGCCGGGGATTGAACCCGGGACCTCTCGCATGCTATTGCAAAGGGTGTACCCTAAGCGAGAATCATACCACTAGACCACCAAACCGTGTGAGATTTGTTGGATCTCGAGATTCAGGACTGTGCTGAATGTGAACGATGGCTGCTAATGAGCTATTATCACTGTGATTTATTGAGGGGCTTTGGTTCGATAGAGCCGGGTGTTGGTGCGGCGCAGCGGTGACGCTAAGTGGCTCCAGACTCTGCTCGAGGCCAATGGCAGGCCAAGAGTGCCGGGAGTGGTAATGAGACAGCGAGAACATGATAATTAAACATGGAGCGGATATCTCCACAAGATCGGATTTCGAACGGCCTAACCTAATTCTTACGTGGTGGGAATATGCATGTAAAGCGATGGGATTTCTGTTCGTCCAAAGTATGTACAACGATACGATTGCGTTACCCCGTGGCTTGAGGTGTTTTCTGTAGTATTGTCGATTTGTTGAGCTTGGAAGCCAACAACTAGCATTAGAAGTTGTGCATGGAAAACGGGGGTGGGTGGCTGATGAATAAAGAGGAATTCTCGGTCATTCATCTCAGATACTTTAGGTACCTATGTACATTTAGGTACACATGTGACATGAGTTTCATACATGTATCAACACAACGGGATCATATCTGAAGTGTGGCTTACGTTTAATATCGCTGTGCGACTGTGGCTGATCACGCAGCTTCGCGGCGCCTCATTTCAAACGCAGCTGACACATCACCACTAGGTCGAAGTCATTCTCTTCTTGTCACTACCATCTTAAGACCTTGGGGATCGGCATTGATATATCCTGTATTTAATCGAGTGGGATTCATCCACTGAATCCCCTAGATTTATTCCGTTATTCCGTTATTCCGTTAATATTGCATTTATTATTCACATTTTATCTTTTTTGGAGACTTTCTTCATTTAAATAAAACTCCCTCTTAGCTGGGGAAAGGAATATCATTCCGTTAGAACCCAAGGTCAAGCACGGCTACATTTCCTATTTAAAATGGGCTGGCCGTATGAGATATTCGCGTTGGATGACGCCCAGAAGCACGCTCGGCGCCAATCGCTCGATCGCCATGCGGCTTATGCCCAGCTCTCTGCTCTCATTCCTATAGGCCTGGCTCTTATTTACCGGCTGGGAGTATTCATATACAGACGGGTATCACCTTACCAGCCCGTAGCTTACTCAGCTGTTCCGAGCTCTCCGGGACTCAAGCATGAGAGACAGAGTGCCGCCGGGTCTTGGAGCATCACGGCGAGACGTATCGCATGGTGGCTCGGCGACGATGTGGTCGTTCTAGGATTCAACTTGGGACAGAGGGATCAAATAATCTTTGGCTCGTTATGGTCAATATGGCTTGTTTTCTTATGTTTTGTCGGTACCGGAAATGGTGAGTCTACATACCTACCTCTTAGGCAGATATCCGGTCGATATCTCCAGCGCAAGCACAAATCGCATATTTTGCCGTATCATTTGCAGTTTTACCCCAGACCCAAACTCTCGGGTCAATCTAATTACTACCCTACGCTGATTGTTACCGAAGCTAATTTGGATACAGATTACCTTCACCTCACGAAGCGGTTTGGGATTGTTGCTATTTCTCAACTTCCACTACAATACTTGTTAATAGTGAAGAGTATCAACCCTATCGCATTCGCGTTTGGGTCTTCCCATGAACAACTCAATCGATGGCACCGCGTTCTTGGCGGTATTATCTACTCCATGCTCCTCGTGCACGCAGGTTTATACCTAAACTTTTATGTTCATGAAGGTATTCTATCTGAGAGGATTGTTCGTCCCATCCCCGCTCTTGGACTTAGCTCAATCATTGGTATGAGCTTGCTGTCTGCCACGGCTCTTAAACTCATCCGTACCTACTCGTACCGTGTCTTCTTCATCACGCACCTTACGGTAGCATTGCTACTCCCACCTGCTATCTTTTTCCACTCTCATCACGGAGGTCGACAATATGTGATTGAACCATTGGTATTTTTCTTTATCGACCTCATTAAGCGCAAGATTGACGTTATCACCGTACCATCAACTCTAGAGCTCATCCCTGATACGAACTTGATAAAGATAGTGGCTAGCCTTCCTTCTTCAAAACGCGATCGCTTCCGCAAGTACGCCGGAATGCATGTATATCTATCGATTCCTTTTTCTTCCCGTCGAAGCTCACACCTTCTATTCGAGTTCACTTTTAACCCGTTCACTATCGCATCGGTAGACGAAAAGACAGGAGAGCTTACTTTGGTCGCAAGACGTCAGAGAGGACCTATGACCAAGGCGTTAGCCCAATTTGCGGAAGATGACTCGGCTGGCACCAAAGTGCCACTTTGCATAGACGGCCCTTACGGATGCGCGACGTGGTTCCCAAATCTAGCTGGTCCAGAATTTGACCGCATCCTTCTGGTCGCTGGTGGAGTTGGTTCTACATTTATCTTGCCTATATCTAGGTTCGTTCACGCTTCCCATGATTTGCTTAACAAAACGTTCTTACAAGTACTAACTTGAATATAGTAAGTAATAAGTAGTACCCTTCTAACATAACCTTCCAGCATCCAATCCTTACCTAGCATCTACTTGGAAGATATTAGGCTTAGACGCTCGTAGAAGGGTTTGCTCGACACACTTCCTCAGGAGACTAATATATTATAGGATATATCATAAGTGAAAACCCGGCGGCCCGGGTACAGATGGTCTGGGCAGTACGCGGGGCTGCTGATGCGTCTTGGCCTCTTGAAAATGGGGAAAATTCCCTTGATGACAACATACAACTGTTCTTGACTCAGGCCGTTCCACGAGACCCCACTCTGGGCGAAGCGGTCGAGTTAGATAGCACTTCGTACCCTAACCCAAGGCAGATTCATAAACGGCCTGACCTACGGCAAATCGTGGATGACTTTTTCCGCCAAGGGCTTGAGGAACGAGTCGCCGTGTTAGTCTGCGGACCCGAGGAAATGGCTCGGGAGTTGAGATCATACGTCGGAGCCTGGGTCAATAAAGGTCGAAACGTCTGGTGGCATAACGAAGGCTTCGCATGGTAAATATTTTAAAGATGGGTGGATATCGTAGGACGCGATGAAACTTTAGCTGGTCTTGGAAATTTGTCGAGTTGCCTTTGGATGATGTGCTCCGAATCCGTCTCCTTGGCGCCTTGGCGGAAGTGATTTAATACCTCGAATAAAATACTCGGTCTGCTAATCCAGTGATGACCAACGTATGCGCGTCTTCAAGTTGTTATTACATGATCAGTAAGCAGTATTCTTACATGTAACCATCACATGCGCTTCCCAACCCTGTGGAAGGCAATCCATGCGGGACTTCTGTTTTGCTGGGACTTGAATGACCTGACGGCTTCCTCTTATGGGAACAATTAAGTTTCCACAGGGACATGGATGCTAATTTTGGGCCGAACCGTCTACGACAAGGGACGGGGATCTAAAAAACTCGCTCTCTTTGGCGGATGTGCCCTGTCTTAATGCAAAACTTTTAGTATCTCAAGATGAGAGACAACAGAAAGTCATGTTCATGTCTATTCCATGTGTGGGGCTGAGATAGAAATGTGTTCAGGTGCCGTACGGTAGGTAGAGTTTTCTAAGCTTATGAGAGCTCTATCTTGGCATCTTTGGTTAACACGTCAATCTAGCATTCGACATGACTCAAAGAAAGAATATAATCACGGGGTGGATCTATGTATTCCTACTCCGCATATTCTTCCTAGTTATCGTATGTTAGATCCTATCTGAACTTATATCGTCTACATCTTTCATCTACCTTACCTTGTCCGTAAGCGATATATCATATTAAGGCCCACAGAATCGTATTCATTGACGGGTCGCTTAGGAATCCTAGCTACCCAGGAAAATATATCTTATCAAGAGTTTGAGATCTAATCCATCGCCATCGGATGAACGATCTGATTCGCTCACCTTGTCGGATTTACTGAGGTCCTTCGGAGTGAACTAATAAGTCCAGACCGGGAGATTGACACCATCGTCTCCACTGATCGGCTAGAATAAGGCGTCGATTCGGCTTCTCTCGTTAGCGGATCAGGTACCCGCTAGTTCCTTGCATTTGCAGACTTCAAATTAGCTTCCTCTATCAGCTTTACCAACGGACCGAACCCACTAAGTAAACGGAGTTCTGCTTTTAACTATATGAAATCTCCGATAAGTCCCCATAATAGCGTATACTAGGTAATGCGCCGAGGAACATCGCGTAAAAAAGGACGATATTGTAGCCGCGATCCCAGTCCGGAATAGGGATAAAGCCATCAGATAATCCTGAGATAATCCAAATCCCTAACTAAAGTTATGACCTAATGCAGACAAAGAAGCCGCGCGAGCTAACTCTGTGAGGTAAAATGAATTATGCCATCCCATGTTAGCTTCTATATCTTATGAAAGCAGTCTCTTGTGCTTGGCGAGTGATTACAAAGTGATGTTGTCACCAGTGCTGACACCGGTGCTGACTCTCTCCTTCCTATATGAATAAGTCAGGGGTTAAGAACTGCCTGTGAAGCTTGTTATAAGATGGAAGGATCATCACCTCCCGTGAGCTCTTAGAAAACCTTATTTCTATAATCCAGAGGACCTTTCACGTTCTTCTTGCTTCTTGCTTCTCGTCACTCATTTTAGTTATCTCAAGATGCGCACAGCACTCCTTTCTCTCTCTGTTCTCGGCGGAGCCTTGGCGGCACGCCCGTTTCTCAACGAGCCTGATACTGGGTGAGCATTACCGAATTTAACTTCTAGATGGCATTTTGATAGAGAAAAAGTGCTTATACGGGGACAGTTTCGATGAGTACTTCGCCGATCTACCGGCCGGCGAGTTACCACCCCTAGATAAACTTGTCGGACTGCCAGATTTCGACGCAGCAGCGAGGAGACACCTTCCGACTCAAAACTATACCTACTACCGCAATGGCGCTGGTGGAGAGTGGTCATACCGGAACAATCTGGAGGTTTACAACCGCTACAAACTTCGCCCAAGGACCATGATAGATATCACAAACATCGAGTCGACACTCCCGTACGACCAGCCCATGATCCTAGCTATGCTCGACGATAGTTATACTAATAACGGGGATATAGTACTACAATCCTCGGTCACAACTTTTCCGCGCCGTTCTTCATCAGCCCGGCCGCTCGCGGAGGCTACGGCCACACCGACGCCGAGAAGGGGCTCGTCGAAGGCGCTGCCGCCGGCGATATCCTATACATAGTACGACCCCGTCCTTTCTTTTTCCCAACCTAGTCTCCCTACCGTTGTAAACCGTCTACCCATACTAACATTTTCCGAACCCGTAAAAAGCCAGCCCAGCTAGCTAGCTTGACGATCGAGGAAATCGCCACGTTCAAGAAGGACGACCAGGTCACGTTCCAGCAGGTGTACCTGGACGCGAACGACACGGCGACCAAGGACGTGTTCGCGCGCGCCGAGAAGTCCGGAAGCAAGGCCATAGTCTTTACCGTGGACTCGGCCGCGGACGGGAACCGCCATCGCGCGGCGCGGTACGGCGTCGGTTCTGCGTAAGCTTTACCCCAATTCCCATTTGGCTCTGTGTGCTGTAGGCACGGTGCTAACGTTGCTATCTAGCGACTCCGCTTACACACTGATCACCGTAAGTATACCAAGGAGGAAAATGTTTCTGGAGGAATCAACCTAGGTAGCAGGTTTGGAAGAGTTTAGCTAACTTATTTCCACAGTGGGACTTTTATGACCATCTCCGCACGCTGACGGACCTCCCGATCGTGTTGAAGGGCATCCAGACGGTGGAAGACGCGCAGAAGGCCGTCGAGCACAAGGTTCCTGCAAGTAAGTTGCGCTCTGAACCCTTATATTCTTTTTTTTTTTTTTTTTAAAAAAAAAAAAAAAAAAAGAAAACCCTAACATCCCCCCCTAGTCTACCTCTCCAACCACGGAGGCCGCCAGATCGACGGCGCGCGCTCTCCCCTAGAAGTAGCGATCGAGATCCATGAGCAGGCGCCGGAAATCTTCTCGCAGCTGGAGGTGTATGCGGACGGCGGGGTGCGGTACGGCGCCGACGTGGTCAAGCTTCTGGCGCTGGGTGTGAAAGCCGTCGGGCTCGGCCGCCCGTTCATGTACGCAAACGTGTACGGCACCGAGGGGGTCAAGCGCGCTATCGACATCCTCAAGCACGAGATCGCCATCGACGCGGCGAACGCCGGAATCGCGGATCTGAAGAAGATCGATCCGAGCATCGTAAGTTCCCCCCCTCTCTCTCTTGCTGTGTAAAGAAGTGAAAGGCGAGCGGGAACGGTTGGCTAACGGGGTTGTAGATTGATTGGACGCCGAACTGGGCTACAGCATAGAAGTGAGCATTATAGTTACCTGTGAAATAAAGAGACCAACTTGATGCAGCTGCCTCTAGTAACTTAGAAAATTGGCTACAAGCGGCTTGTGAATATAAATGAGAATGGCAATGCAATCCATAGCATCAAGGCCTATTTACAAGTCTTTCCTGAAATCAGCACCACACGACATCTTCATCATCCTCAGCTCCTCAGTCTCGTTAGGCTCTCGCCACCACTTTTTAGCCTTTTGCTTGGGGAACCCTTTTCTCTCCCATTCAATTAGTTGCTTGGAGCCAATCTGGTGCCACGGGATACCGAGATCTTTCGAGACGTGGTCTTGCAAATACTCGATTACTATCGTCGACTCGGCCTCTGGTCCCTTGCCATCCACGAAGAAAGTCTTGTACATCTCGCGCTCCTCGCGCTCCATCTTATCCACTACTTTATCCATCCTACTTATTACCCCCGACTTGGTTGATGCTTTCCGATGCTGCCACTCATCTACCTTGTCCCAGTCCAGCTGGAAGCCAGCCGCATCGTAAGTGGGCGAGCCCTCGGGGCCCTTCTCGTAGCATACGTGCAAGTCGTGAAACAGTTCGCTGGGGTCTAAAAGCGTTCTTTCCCTCTCGAGACTGTCTCGCCGTATAGTCTTATTCCGACCCTTCGGCGTCTCCGGCTGGGGAACGTAGAATCGGTCTTTGAAGCCTTCCGGCATATCGAGGTCTTCCCATCGCGGCCGCCTTACGCGTCCCGGTGTGGGGCGCGGGTCGCGCAGCTGGCTACGGTCGTAATCGAACTCCAAGTCCGGCGTTGTCAGACGAGGTTTCCGGTTCTCGTCGGAAACCTCCTCTTGTCCCTCTGTGTCGGGCGTCTTGGCCCGTTTTCCTCTCTTGGGTCCACCGGACGACTGCGGCTCAGTGGATTTTCTCTTGCGCCCTCTCGTCGCGGTAGTCTTTGAGGTTCCGGCTGCGCCGTTGCTGGTCGATTTGCTGCCTTGGTCCCCAGCGTTTGCCCGTGTTGAAGCACTGCGTGTACGAGGTACCATTGTGTGATAATATGTGATATTCAATGGAATTGGAATTAGTGAAAAAGTCAATGAATCTACGTAAGAGTTTGATTGCGGTTTTACGTCTTTTCGTCAAACATATGATGTCAATGGCACGGATCCTATTTTGTCCGTTGCGCAAGATCCCGGATCGCTGTAAAGATCGTTCCTTATCCAAGGACCACCTGCATTATATCATAGGCTTACGTCATAGCATAATCCCCTTTTGAAGCTTATCAGGTAAAATACCGGCGATAATAGATATTATTGTCTACCTGGAAGCCATTTCATAGGAGAGTATTTGGAAGAGTGATAAAGCATCAGTAAAGTCCTCGGTAGACGCAATATTTGCAACAAATCCCAGACATATATATAGGTATATATATATATATATAAATGATGAACAACAATCTCGCGCCCACGAGAATAGACCAGTAAAGACAAAATGACTAGTCGTAGCTCCTACCATTTTTGATATTGATACTGTAAAGTTCTCTTATACTGGGCATGGCCCAGTAATTTTCAGCATAACTCAGTGATAGGTACATAAGTCAGAGCCTCCCTTGATGGGGATAAATTCCAAACAATCCAAACGAAGTCGTTCTAACTCTGATATTCCCATCATATCCCGCATCCTCATATTCAGTTGATCTCAAGTATTAGGTACCTCTTAGTGTAATAAGAGTTAGATAACCTGGCTCTATAGTCACATGGCTTACAATATTCCCCAAATATACCTGGAGTGATACTCTTCAACCAGAGTTGAGTTTATGAATTAGTTAATAGGTAGTTAGTCACTTGCTAAATGTAGAGTATCTACTAATATCTAATTCTATAAGTATGGTTATACTCGCGCTATCTAAATGACAATGGAAACTTTTCGTGCTACATAATACGAACCTAGACTTACATGTCCCAAGAGATAACTAATAGTTATTAGAAGATTGACGTTAGTAACATCGTTGCTGCAACTAGCCAAGTTGATCTATTGCGATGAGAATGGGATACCAACCCAGCTTCATTCAAACGAAGGAAAAAGGTTTCGGCTACTCCCATACAGTTGGGACAGCAGAGTGGATTATTTATCTGTTTTTCCGTGCACGATCCAATACCTCAGTGTCAACTCATTCCCTTGAGTTTCGATTGCCCATTCACAGTGTGATTCTAAAGCAACTCAAGAACACGGATTTCCTAATAGAAGAACACCGTCAGTTGCTAACTATACCAATGCTAACCCCCAATATCCATGGCTTAACTTGTTTTCATATATAATGGCTATTCTTGGACCGGTCTCTGGATATGCAGGACTCCAAAATATACCAACTGCTCCATTCAACTCTTGCAGCAACAGCTCTTCCAGCAAATCGATAATCTCGAAGAGTTCGGACAAGCCGGCTTCAGCCACCTAATTACTACAATCTACCATAATCGTTGCCAATATGTGTAAGGAATGGCAGAAATATCTGGCCCCTTGCGGCCATGATGTCTCAATGACTGTCTTCGAATCCTGTCCAGACTACAAGAAGTACAAAATGTGCGACAGGCTAGTCGTCCAACATACACACTGCCCTCGGAACAAGCTGTCTTTCGTCCCCGACCTCTGTGCCGGCTGCAAGGCCTCTCCGGACTGGACCATGACCATGACACAGCGCTACCTCGACGCCAAGAAGCTGGATCCGCGACACGCGCAAATAGCAGATTTTGACTCCATGCACTCTCAGCTCATGAGTTGGAGCGGCGTTCCGCACGTTACTAAGAACGCCATCCACCAGAGGGTCATGAACGACTGGGTCCACAACCGTAAAATCGGTGATATCGCGGCGGAGATGGTCCGAGCCGGCGCGTGCACGGCGCGAGAAGCCTCGAGTGGATATAGGAAGTTTTGGGACCGGCCATACTAGTCACACCATGGACGCCGAGCTAGCTAATCGACTGCTAGGGAAAAAACTCGGGATAACAGTCGATTTAATACGTTTGCCAACCCTATTTGGTTTATCAATCAAATGTCACGTTGGACGCCACAGCGTCAAGAGCGGAATTGGGAGGCTTGGTTGGTTTTGGTATTAATATACCCTTTTCGAGCCTGTTTATAGGAAGTCTCGTACTACCTAGGAATTAATAATTAAGCATTACTTACCTCACATGAGATATCTTCGTGCATTATATTTTCTTCCTCGAAAACTTGACCTGCTTGTGCACTGTGCCATAGCGACAGTATATCAGAGACTAAAGCGAAATTACACCTCCTGAGCAAAAGTTGATGAACGCAAAGGGCCAAAATAAGAATATAAGAGCTTTTTTTTTCTTTTTTTCCTTTTTAATTTCCTGGTATTCATGTTGTCAGTGTTGTGAAATACCATTTCATGGTTAATTTCCTCGTAGAAGGACCAAGGGGTCTTGGTGGTGGCCGTTGAGTTATCATTAGCCACGCGAAACTTGACGCGATTGACTGAGACTCAATTTCCTCAACTTATAATGCGACTAGTCAGCCGCCTTGTTGAGAGATTAAGCCTAAGCGGTGATCACAACCTAGAACAATCATTATTCGGGAAAAGTTGTACGAGGTATGGAAAGTCACTCACCGTTCTGAGCGACATTGTGTAGCTTAAAAGGGAGATGGAAGTCTATAGAGGTACCTATGTGAGATTGGGTATGACATTTTAACAGCGCTCATTTTAAAATAGAAAACACAAGACTCCATATGCGCGGTAAATAGCAACGAAAGAAGATATCCATTCTATTAACCCCAAAGCCCCGATTTTCGTTATGTCTGCTCTGTCCCGTCTTTGGCTCAAATAGAAATCATTCTGGACCAAAGATTTGACGTTTCCACCAACCCACCATCGGATTAATATTTTATTTAGATGACAGCCCCAGCCAAAATAGTCAAGTACCTAATGCGACGCAACTTCGACCTTCAGATTACCCACAATAGATGCACATAAGATCGAAATAAAGTGCAAATGTATATTACGTCTCAAAAGGTGTAATGCACTCTACAGTCATCCATCGATCCGACATGGACAAGGAAAATGCAGAGTTAAGGAGCTTCATTGGCTAGGCGGTAGCGTGGACGCATGCGATGTGATGGGTGATAATTGCTCCAAATTGCGCAATCGATGTTCATGAGCCTATTTCCAATTCTCGTTGACCGAACATAAAGATGCAAGTAGCAACCTAGTCCAGCTCCGCTCATCATTATGAGGGGCCAATCCAAATATCATGGCGACCGTTACGTATGTTACTCCCGCGGCTGTGAAGCCCCCAGGGCAGCCCGATATCTCATACGCACCAGACTTCAGGAAATATGAAGCTCGAAGAGACAGTCGAGTCAAGTCCGGAGGCTTACCGACGGAACTTCCTAAAGGACTGCCTAAGCAGCTAACTGGAAAGCTCGTATGGGAGGGCAACTCACTTGCGAAAGAGTACGATTGGACATATGTGCTTAAGCAGGATCAACTCGATGAGATAGACCTCGCAGTGAAACATTTCAAATGTGAGTGACAGTGGAAACGGTCTCGGAATCTAGGCTAACGGCGTTCCACAGCTCTTAACTTACCCCTCGGCTACGTGAGCCAGGAGACCTTTCCGCTGCCGAAGTTGCATTCCGAGCTACGGAAATTATCTGATGAGCTCCATAATGGACATGGCTTTTTCGTAATTAGAGGCGTCCCCGTTGACAAGTATAGTCGCGAAGAGAATATAATCATTTATGCGGGACTATCGGCGCATATTGCGCCTAAACGGGGTCGCCAGGATAGCAAGTATGAGGGCAAGCCTGCGGCCGTTACGCTGTCTCATATCAAAGATCTCAGTGGTCCCGGGCGCAGTGAAATAATTGGTAGTCCGGCTTTCACTACTGACAAGCAGGTATTTCATACTGATTCGGGTGATATCGTTTCCCTATTCGCCCTCGAAACTGCTGCCGAAGGCGGCGCAAGTAAGCTCGCAAGCACATGGCGAGTATACAACGAAATCGCTTGTATCCGTCCCGATCTTATTCACACATTAACGGAGAATTGGAATCCGGAGAAGTACGTTATCTTCGATAGGGCAACAGTTGAGTCCAAAATGGCTAACATAGACAACTTTCAGCTTCGGCAATCATGAACAACCATATACATCAAGACCTATCATGCATTATCAGCCGGCTACTGAAATGACACCGGAACGTGTGATTTTACAATATGCTCGTCGATCATTCGTCGGGTTTGGTGCTCTACCTCGAAGTCCGAATATCCCACCCATCACCGAAGCCCAGGCGGAAGCATTAGACACATTGCACTTCCTTGGGGAGAAATTCTGCGTCGACACATATTTCCAGAAGGGCGATATCCAATATGTCAACAACTTGGCTTTGTTCCATGCTCGGGACGAGTTTAAGAATGAAGGCGATAAGCAGTAAGTCGACCCTATCCACCCTTTCCATTATACAGATAGCTTTAGGTAGCACATAAATTAGCACATATAACTGAACATGTTTACAGGCGACATCTGTTACGCTTCTGGTTACGCGACCCCGAGAATGCATGGGAAACACCGGATGTGCTGAAAGAGAGATGGGCTTCGCTCTATGATGATAGAACGCCAGAATCTGAAGTTCTGCCGTTGGAACCCTATATTCGAACTGCAGGTAACAAGAGTGGTCGAGTAAGTGGATGATCTTGGCGGAGACAAACTCCAAGCAACCGGTATATCTATAAGCCAGCAAGATTGAACACGCCGGCATACGACCAATAATATGGTGAAATAGCGGTTTCGATCGGCTTTTATTCAGCTTCCGACGATTAAATTAAAGGCAACGCAAAATGATATTTGTGCCATCTCGCAAATAAAATTCAGTAGCAAAACGGCCAACAAATCTACTACTCGAAAGACTCGGCGACATACTTAGTATCACTTGGCGTACATACCGTGTAGATGAGAAAATACGACCCAATAAAGGTCTTCCTCCGTACACAAGTGGTTATCGACATAGATTTGGAATGTTGGAATGCGTTTGTTTCAATGCGGCGACCGAGGCTCGTTACCAAAACATACGCACCCACGTTTTGTAAACACTGTTAACTCTCTAGCGCATGTAAGAATTTGCATGGCGTACGATTCTTTGCTTAGAATTACCTGAATTCTTGTTCGCCTCCCAACGTAATTCAATCGTTCCAGGATTGTTCTGTAACATCGGGCCCGCGCCCGGCATGGTTGTCATGTTCAGCCAGTATTGCGTGATTCTCGGCCCCTCTGACCTAGGAAGGTTCTCTTATCCAAACAGCCTCCAAGATATCTGAGATGCCCATCTGTATATGGCTTTACCTGCCATTTAGGTCGCGTTACACGGTTCTACTGATCGGGCTGATGCCCCCAAATATGTTCTAGGCGCTCGTGTGGTGTGCTCCAAGACCGCTCCAAGGCCGATTGTATCATCGAGCCCGGCGATTTCGTACGAAAGACGATCGCCTCGGCGCAAATATCCCTCTCATTAACAACCACCCATGGTCCCGTTGGTGCGATAAGTACGTCTCGTCGCGGTCCTGATCATTTTCTTGCCCTCTTGTTCCCCACAGCACAAGATAATTCCTAACATTTTAGGAGTCGTAATCGTTGGTGGTTTCTTCCATCTTCATTCACCATAGCCAAATTGAAGTGGATGAGCTATTGCGGCAATGGCGATCCCGAAATTTTGGGCGCGCTCGGCCACGACTGAGGTGCCGGCGGTTGATGGGCATCCATCCAGCTCCGACGTCTCGGTCATTCGCGACGGCGACCTCGCATATACTCTAGAGAAAGCGGGAAATGGATCAAAACCATCTTACCAAGAGGCGGCTGGTGCCCCTGTCGAATCCAAATCGCCGCTGGGTTACCACGTCGGATGGCTAACCGTTATCTTTCTCAACGTCAACCAGATGATTGGAACTGGTATTTTCTCAACGCGTAAGACACCTACCACTTAAGATTTCAGTAAATGGAAGGAGGACTAAAATAACTAACTTCTTCGCAGCTGGAACAATTCTAAATAGTACCGGTTCCGTTGGGCTTGCTCTTATCTACTGGACAATTGGTCTGCTGTTGGCTATCGCAGGCTTCGCCGTCTATCTTGAGCTGGCAAGCTACTTCCCGAACCGTTCGGGGTCCGAAGTGGTGTATCTCGAGCAAGAGTACCCAAGGCCGAAACATTTCTTCCCCGTCACATTTGCCGTTTATTCCGTTATCCTTAGTTTCAGTAGCAGCAACGCTATCGGTTCGTATGCTCGGTGGTCTATGCATCGGTAAAATAATTAACTCTTTCTTTAGTCTTGGCGCGATATGTATACCAGATTGCCGGCTCGACACCAACGGACTGGCAGTTGAAGGGTGTTGCCATTGCCGCTTACACCGTAGCAAGCTTATGTATGCTCCCCTTGCCCAAATTAGTTTGTAGGAGACTAACAGATATACGCAGGTGTGATTCTTCACAATAAATACTCGCTATGGCTAATGAATTTGCTTGGCATTGTTAAAATCGTTACTCTAATCTTGTACGTATGAATTTTTACAAGAAAAGGAGGTGAACAAGAATTAACGGAATTTCGACTATAGCATCAGCATAACCGGTTTTGTGGTCTTGGGCGGAAACGTCCCTCACATCCCCGACCCGGGCGCCAACTTCCGAAACGCGTTCGAGGGCACAACGACCAACGGAAACGACCTGGCGGTCGCTTTAGTTAACATCGTGTTTACGTACACCGGGTTTTCGAACGCCTTCAACGTGGTTAATGAGATTAAGAATCCCATCCCGACGCTGAAGAGGAACGGAACCATCTCGATCTTGATCGTCGGTGTACTGTACATGCTCTGTAATATCGCGTACTTTTCTGCTGGTAAGACCGAACAAGCCGCCCCTTTTAGGACTGGATGCTAATTATAGATACCTGTAGTATCGAAGGAGGAGTTCGCTAAATCGAAGGAAATTGCCGCGGCCGTGTTCTTCGTATCTGTGTTCGGAAGGGGTCGCGCCAATCAGGCTCTGAGCGTTCTGGTTTTACTGAGTGCCTTCGCGAACCTGCTCGCCGTGTTGATCGGCCAGTCCCGAGTGATCCGTGAAATTGGCCGGTAAACGCTCTTTTTTTTTTTTTTTTTTTTTTTTTTTATTACACGTTCGATTTATAGATGCTGATGAGAGAACTCGAAAATAGCCAAGGTGTCCTCCCATTCACCAATTTTTGGGTTTCTACAAAGCCCTTCGGCACTCCGTTCGGTCCGTACTTTTTGAAATGGCTCATGACATTTATTATGATTGTCGCTCCTCCTGCCGGCGATGCTTTCCAATTTGGTATGTTTTCCTAGCCTTCCGATCTCCGCAGGTCCCCTTTTCCCTGGCACTTAATTTGGCACTAACATGGGCGAAGTCGTGAGTCTGGGAACTTACCCGGACGGAATCTTCCATCTCGCTCTCGCGATCGGCGTATACATCGTCCGGTACAGACAAAAGAGGTTAGGCAGGAAAGCACCGGACTTCCGGACCTGGGACGTGGTTCTCATCTTCTACATCCTGCTGCAGGTGTACATCCTCGCGACGCCGTGGATCCCCCCGAAGGGCGGACCGTACGCCGGCGAGGTCTCGTTCTGGTACGCGACGTACTGCGTCGTGGGCATAGCCATCATTATCGTGTGCGCGATCTACTACGTCATCTGGATATACGCACTGCCGAGATGGGGAGGGTACAAGATCCGGCCGGAGATCGTCAATCTCGGCGACGAAGGCACCACCACCCATCGGTTGGTCAAGGTGCCTCTGAGCGAGGTGGACAAGTGGGACGAGGAGCACGATGAGGCGGGGCATTTGAGGCGGAGACATGTCGTGGCGTCGACGACGTCTTCGCAGGGGGACGATGGTGCTGCCCAGGCTGCCAAAACCGGGTAGAGTTTTAGACTTGTGGTTCCTTGTCTATTACCTAGAATTTATACCAAGTTTAGAAGCCTGATAAACATGAACTCGTTTTTAGAGCATGGGAAAGGTTTAAGTGATATTGTTACTCTTTGTCGTGCATCGTAAATATATATCGCTATGTAGTAACGATTCTCAGCCACATTAACCCCTTTCCGGGCCTTTTCTATGTCGCTATGGGGAAATCTATGCGGTCTTTATCAAAGTTACGGTAGTCACAATAGAACCGAGAATAGTGCTTTTCCCGGCCTTCACCACTGAGCTGCATAAGGAGATAAGCATTAGGTAGACTATAGACAGTCGGTTCTCGGGGAAAGATTTCCAACTAACTTCTAATTAACATTCTCTATTGCTTGCAAATTGGTATCTATCTAATATCTAATTGGTTAAATTACATTTACGACTGGTAGGTCATTATTTGTGTCGATGAATTGCTTACGACCACAGACACGGTGCTCTTCAACAACTGGTTGGTTATCGCCCATGATCATCGGCTTATAAGCTGTAGGTGTAGCAGAACGGTCCATCTACAATACTCATAAGCTCCCTCATCGTAATCTGGCCGCCACCAGCGTATCCAAGGTCGACGATATCGTCCAGAGTCGTGTCGGGGGACGGCGGGTCGTTCAAGAAGGTGCCCGTTCCGGAGATGGCGTCCCGGCGGTTCTTGTAGTCGAGAGACTGCCAGGCCCACCACACGAGATCAATCATGCCGTGGTGCAGGTAAAACGTGGGCTCGCCGGGCGACGTGAACACGTCGTCGGCCGGGTCGCCGCCGAGGGTGTAGTGGCCGCCGCCGTGGACGCCGATGGAGCCGGACCCGGGCACGCCCTGCATGACCATCTGGAAGTCGCCGATATTATCGTTCTTGCGGATCAGGTCGACGACCGAGGTCGCGTTCGCGTACCGCGAGTTCACGCCCGCCGAGATGTCACGCGTCAGGCATCGTGGGTTGTACTCGAGCCCGGTGCCCGTCACCACCGTCCCGTTGTTCAGAGGCAGGCTTACGGGCCCCAGGTTCACCTTCATGTCCTTGAACGGACCCGAGGTCACGCACCCTCCTCCCGTGCCGGGAGGTAGTAAGATCGGCGCGAAGTCGCCCAGGGTCAGGGTTATGGGGCCCTTGTTGGGGACGGGCGCACCGTTTCCGGACATGCTGTACTCGCTGCCGTCGAAGATCGGCGACGAGGCCGGATCATTAGCATATAAAGCCCAGTTCCAGTACCTAGGTGATAGTTACGTGTTAGCGGAATATTCGTGACTTAACAGCGAGGGTTTTGTTTACTTACGGTTGGGACCCAGTGTATCCGCACTCATTTTTAAGTGCCTGCTCGAAATTATACACGAACCATCGATGCCAAGCTAAGAATGTTCCCTAATAGATCGCCGACTAGTATTAGTGAAGCCGTTCAACTAGCTCCCGCTCGGGAAGTGGAGTAACTCACGGTGTAGTGGATTTTTTGAGTCTGGATGATGTGAGTAGCTACGAAGTCGTCGTACCGCGACTTAGCGCCAGGGGCCACGCTAGCAGGAGTCTTTGCCGGCAACGATTGTAAACACTAAAATTAACGAAAGAGTTAGTGTTAGAATGTAAACACTTTTAGCGATCTATCAAACAACGTTTGATCGATCCTGGATGCGGGGGCCTCTTCGGGTCGGCTGGGTTGGTTTTAATAACCCACCCCCTGAGCCTGCCCAAAAACAAGAAGAGAAAAGGGTCCGTAGTACATACAAGTACAGCATCAGAATAAGCCTTCCGCTCTTCTTTCTTCAATGAGCCCCTAGATAAAAATAATTAACTTCGAAATGGCTGAGATGAATTGCTAGTTCACATACCATGGGCGACGTACGGTGAGGTTATCACGAGTGCACGTCTGTCCCCTTTTCTCAGCCGCAGTGGTTTTGCCGTCTAGGATATCTTCCTGCGTTGAAATAGCCTGTTTGATAATGCTTTCTAACTCCGCGAGGGAACCGCAGGTTGCGCCAGTGGTCGGGGCTGCCACTACAGCTCTGGCGAGCAGTAGAGCGGACGTAAAGCGACGAATTTGCATGTTGGGTGGAGGGAGGTATGGGAGTCCAGCTGATGAACAGGAGATTAGAAATAGTTAATCTCTAGGTAATCGGATACGTATTAAGTATTAAACACGGACAATTAATTTTATGATCTACTTGGAAGCGATCACGCTGGACACAGACTAAAATGATCTTCGATCGTGAGCAGAGATCTACAATTATATAGATATTCCTTGGCCCCCTTTTATCAAGAACCGCTCCGTCGCATTTGTAAAAAGACCAACGGCTTTTCCTTTAAGAGGTTGACTTAATGCGTTTCGGTTAAGCAGGTATATCAGAATATGATTTGATCTTAACGTGAAATGGTCTAGATTACTGCAGACCTGCCTTAGCTTTCATGTTATTGGCGGAATATGCCATTGTGTTGCGAAGACGGAAGTACGCCAGACGAGATCTGACCTTTCCATCCTTTGATATAAGCCAATCGAATTGGGGATAAATCCCGTGTGCCCTGATGCTTTAAACCCAATACCGTGGAATTAGTCCGATAAATATTCCCGTAGCCTTACTACCTAGTGCCCTCCGGACTCACTTACCATTAGCGGCCTAGGCCGAATGTACGTCAAAGCTTGATAAAGCCAACACCAACTCGGGCCGTAAAAGTCTTCATATATCTACTAATATATTTGAGGTTAGCCCGAACCAGGTGATGCTTCTGCCAAACCCGCTTTCAATCTTGAAGTGCGCATCTAAAATGTCAAAATTGACAAATTTCAGATAACGATTATGGCAACGATTGTATGCTCATTAAATGATATCTTTACTTTGTGAGGGAGTTTGATAAGTAGCGAATCTTCATCCGACCGCTATAATACAACCTCAACACCATAAGGCCTTCTTAGATGAGATATAATGCCGTCGTCGTGAAGGCAAACAGCGTATCATGCCATAATAAGATTAGGTGCCACACGAGGTTGCAGGGCAAAATGCAACTCGCCACGGCTCTGCAGGGCCCTATCGGAATCAGGGAGGCTTTACGTGCGTATAATCTACGCAGATATATCAATCACTGTTGGAGCATGATATATAATGCGGGCGTCTTGGCGCTAGCTGTTGGTGAGCGAGGGTCGTTTGTGTTAGTTCCTTTGCCGTACACACGCCGTCGTTTTAGTGCCCCAGTATTCAAGGGGCCGGCGCCGAGGCTTAGTTCCAATCCGAACTCCCCGGATCCACGCTATAGTTACATAGTGACTATGCTATCGGCCCCAGGTCCCTGTCAAGAGGTCTGAGCAATGCTTGGGCTCCTTCCTGCAACAGAAAGACGCTCGCGCACTCTAGCGATTCTAGACTTCAGACCCGGATTGGATGATAAGCCAGAATAAACGTGCCTTAGAAAACAATACTATAGGTTACCTAGGTAGATAGATAATCCATATATACACTTAAAGAAAGCCGCGAAGTAAATAGTTTATGTCCAAGTTTGCATGAATTTTTGACCGACTTTTCTGCTGGGAAACTAACTCCCAACTTCGACTATGTCGGCCGCTATACTTCCCCTACCCGGTGCGGGCCAGCCTGATGAAAATCGCGGTCCCCAGATCGCCGGGGCAGTGGTATCGACGACTCTAGCTGCGCTGATCGTCGTTTGCGCAAGGATGTATGTCCGTCTACGAATGATTCGGAGCATGGGAATAGACGTACGTAGTAAATGATGGACTACCTACCTATCTAAAGCATCGTCATGCTGATTTACTCTAGGACTATATTATGCTCGCATCTATGGTACTGTCTCTTGTCGGAATGGCAATTATTGTTGCCGAGGTTCACTACGGTGCAGGTCGCCATGCTGCATATCTCGACGCCGATGTGAATAGGTTCGGCCTCAAGCTGAATTTTATATCACAGCCGATTTACATGTGGGCCATTCCGATGGTGAAGTGTTCAGTGGGATTTTTCTTGTTCCGCATTAGCCCGTCTCTCTTTTACAGACGAGTCCTACAAGGCACCATGGTATTTCTCGTGGTGTACACTCTCGTTTGCTTTATGACCTTAGTACTGCAATGCAAAAATTTGGCAGTCCTTTGGGATAACCGCATTGAGACGACGTGCTTGTCACAGCCTACTCTTCAGGGGTTGAGTTACGCCAACTCAGGTCAGTCTTCCAAACCCTTTCGTCGTTTTTTAATCTTCACAAATATAAAGGGAATCATACTAACTTACAAATCAAGCCGTCAATATCGTCACAGATTTATTCTTTGCTTTACTCCCGATACCAATGCTTTGGAATGTTCAGATTAACTCCCGTACCAAGGCTTCACTTATTTGTGTTCTTGGCCTCGGTATATTGTAAGTCTTCCACCATCATTGACCGCTAGCCTACATTCTAATATCAGTGAAGTGCTTGCGCAGCAGCGATTATTAAAGCTGCTTTTATTACTAATTATGGAAAGTCGGGCGACTTTCTGTGGGACTCGGCGAACTTGACCATATGGATTGCGTAAGTTACAAGCTTTGAATACTCTCATAATATAAGACTAACATGCGTTTCCGTCCCAGGACCGAAACAAACACAGGAATTATCGCAGCGTGTCTGCCATGCATAAAACCAATGTTCAAGACGATATTCGACAGCTCCCTCCGATACGGATCCTCCCGCAAAAAGGACACATATAACCTCCGCGATTACGCTCAAGGCACAGGCGGTAGGGGATCGAAATTCTTACACTCCCAAACGAGGACAGAGGTCGACGCTCGACGCGGAGCTGTCCCGAATACTTTGGCGGATAATATCAGCGAGGAGAGCATATTAACGCAGAAGGCGAACGGGATTACCAAGACCACTGTCGTAACAATCGACCGAAGCGTCGAGGACCGGGTGGAATCATCAGGATGGAATAAGGACTATCCTGAACGAGTGGTTGAAGACAGATTATAGCCGGCTTTGCTTTGCGATCTTGATTGTATTATATATAATTTACTAATTAATATGTTCATTTTATTGTTTGATTAGTGCCTTCTTTCTCTCAGAGCCAAACAGTAGCCAAACCCAGCGCTTCACAGACCACTACTAATCTGATGGTCACGACGTATAAAAACCCAATGTTTAATGGTCTCTCCATTAAATATGGCTTGTACTTAAGATTAACCATTAGGATAATAATAAAGTAGCTAGTTAAGCTATTTTCCGAGATGGATCTGTGCAGAAACAGCTGGTAGCGAGATTTGGCCTTATGGGTCAGATTTTTGGCCCCTGTTCGGGTCCCTGAGAGATATTCTCCGTTTAAAATTGGCGACGATTGCCTCCGAACTATCTAATACAGCCAATCTCACAAAGTACAAAAGAGTCTTTAATCTGGGGAAGAAATGACTGACCAGCAAGCCGTTCTAATCTAAAGCTACCTAGGTAACTACAATTATTGTTATTTAAGGCTTATAAAAGCTTATTACTATTTGTTCGAAACTTACTCTAAAATTTAACGATGGTACATGCTTTATCTTATAGCTTTATAGCATCAGTAGTATCGACATAAAAAGAGATCCAACGGCTTTTTAAGATTAACCCAGGGAACAGATCAGCCAAACCGCATGCGAGGGTTGGGTTTGGTGGGTCGGGTTTAAAACCCTGTTTAAGTCTCGACAATAGGAAGAGTATACAAACTATTATTATACTGATCACCCCGTCCTTCCATATCGCGAAGATTTTTATGTTAATGGAAAGATAAAAATTCAACAAAAAATTGGCGGTACTGGGAATCGAACCCAGGTCTACACGGTATCAGTATACTTGCACATCCACAACGTGTTGTACTATCCACTATACTATACCACCCTATGTGGTCAATGCTCAGCGCTTGGAATTTGTGTTTATAAGCTAAGCGTTGACAAGAATAATAGACGATGTACTAGCGCATACGGGCCTTGTGAGAGATATTCGGATATTTCCAATGCTCGTTTTCTAGCCTGGAATTATTACAAGTTCTTCTTAATTTTAGGTTTAGCAATTATATACCAGGCGGAGTGTCTTATACTCTGATTCTTGAATGTTGCGTTGGTGTAAAGTGGGTTTTTTTTTTTTTTTTTTTTTTTTTTGATATCTGCCAAGAGTCGAGCCAAAGCTGGAACAGGCTGTCTCCCCCAATCACGAAACAAGAAGAATAGAAGAAGCTATTAACATATCTCGACTGAATGACTACTCCAGATTGCCCTTTAACGTCCCAGTTATAAAGACAATCACCAATGGTCTTAGTTGTTATGAGTGCTGTCCCAGTCATCCTTATAAGTCATCCTTACAACTAAGTTCCAGTGTTTCTTTCAATGGCTAGAGTGTCAAAGAGGGATGTCACAAAAAAGAGTGAGTAGTAGTTACGGGTCAGTCCGTCGTGGGTGAATGCAGCCAGGTCGCTGCTAAGAAGCTGTATTGATAAAATTGATAACCCTTGTCCCTTCTAACTTGTCTTCCAAACCTCCCACTTTATGTATTCCAAGTATTGGGCCACCATCGAGCTAATTGTCGGACTTTCAATGTGCCCGTCTAAAATATCTTCTCAGACTCCAGTAGGTAAACACTATTTGAAAAGTCTATATGGATAGCCTCGGTCCCGAAAATATGTTTATTACTTTATCCGTATAGGTAATCCCCATGCTCAGACTATGAGGCCCTAACTCATAATCTACCTAACTTCTATCACACAGCCTCCCCTCTGCCAGATAGTGGCTTGTGCAAGGCTGTACCTGACATAGAGATAACCTCCTATAGCTTTCTGCGCAACTCTGTAGCTGAATTCATTGAAATCCTTTAGTCTTAGTTGAATATATTACGTTTATTTTGTATCCATTTCATACCTTAAAGGCAAAGTCAGCTGAAGAACTATGTGCAGAGTCTATTGAAGAAAGAACAATTATGATTACAGATAGGAAATACTTATGTGTAAAGGGGAATCCGAGCATTGGCGAATTTAAGGGAATTAATCAACATGATTTTATACCCAATGATCAGCTATATTGAACAGAGTTGGCTAAGCAGAATCTAGAGGGTGTACTGAGGGGTACGACGGAATAATAACGAATCATATCTTAAAGGTGTTGCTACGGGACGTGCATTACCACGGAAACATGCAGATACAACAAGGTCATAAACGCCTTGCGTTCTCACCTCATTTTGGTAGGCAACCAAACGCGAACCTGACCTCTTTGAGGATGAATGCACCGTTCGTCTTCTCCTTTAATGCACCCGAATTCTTTTCTATCAAACTTAAGACTCAAGGTTGCCGACTCGCCGGCAAACTGTGAATTTAGTGCGTACTTTTGGTGCAGGTGGTTTTTATACATCGTCCTAAAATTCCCTAGGCACCCCAAGGTATCTCTTGGGACCTGATACCTAACGCCACTTCTACCGATTGCTTGGCTTTTCCACCATTCTTATCTCCACGCCTACAAACGAACTTCTCAATACTCATAGTCATCCAGGCTGCTGGCGGCCACACGTATTAACAAGATGTCGTGGACGTGCGGAACATGCTGGCGTGAATTCACCACTTTCCGAGGTCGAGAGCAGCACATTGAGGCACTAGATCATTTCATACCGGAGCACGAATGTGATAGGTGCTCTCTCTATTTTAACTCTCGCAGCGCCGTCGTCAATCATATGAATTCGAAGAATCATTGGTATTATGGATGTAGCATTTGCGATGAAACCTATCCGACCGATGAAGGGGTGAAAGAGCATGAAATAGAGGATCACCATTACTGCAGTGATTGCAGCCGACAGTTTAACAATCACAACAGTATCAAGATGGTGAGTTGGCTGATTCATTGTCGGGCGCCCGTTTTTGGCCCGAAGGCGTGCTTGTGTCCCCGTTCAAATTCGAATAACTGACATGGGATATCTGGTACCTAGCATCTTAACTCACGCGTCCATCGAGGCTACTGTATGAAGTGCCCTTTCTGCGCGAAGAGTTACACATCCGCCACTGGTCTCTCGCACCATCTAGAAGGAGGCGGCTGCCCAAAAGCCCCGTTCCTAAACCGAGATGAAGTATATAGGCTTGTCAGATTCAAAGATACAAAGGGCCTCATCTCCAAGAAGCTAATCGAGTGGAACGGTTCTCCCAAGTATGAAGCCACGATGGAGGCGTGGAATGGATATGCCTTTGAGTGCTATATCTGCCATCGCGAGTTTGGCTCGCTTCCTTCTCTAGACCAGCACCTCAGCTCCCCTGCTCGTAAGTTTTCAAACCGATCTTTCCAGAGACTGCTTCTAAGTAATGTGGTTATCACTGACACCTTATCGTATGTTATAGACCAGCAAAACCTTTACCACTGTCCCAACCGGTTAGGCTGTGGCCGCGAGTTCGTATCGCTAGCTGCTCTTATGAATCATCTCGAGAGCGAGTGTTGCGGGTACATAAAGTTCAACAACGTACAGAGGGCCGCCCAGAATATTATGGACCCAAACCGACTCATCGCTTTCCACTAAGGGCAGCAGCAGACTCTATTAGCCTATTTCAGGCAACAGGGGTAGTTTTCAGTTGACTGGATTTGCCGACCACGCCTTATGAGGAGGTTTACCTACTAATAGGTAGGAATTTCGCGTCTTTTGGTTGTCGTGCGTGGCAAGATCCTCAATTGACATCTTGGACGAATAAAAACTTCAATATGCGTGGCCACATGCGCCATAGCTAGGTCAAAGGTTCCTTATGGAATAACGAAGTTATTGCCACGCTATTTAGTTTCGCTTCGTGACAATAAAGTTTGTGCCTATGATACCATAGGTATACTAATGTTTTATGATACTGTTATCTCACTACTATCCTCCCTGTTGCCTGTGAATTATGTAAGATATAGGAGAAGTGTCGGCATATGTACTTGCGAAGAAGTTACGTCCCCTATTTTCTAGTGATGAGTTGTAAAGGAATGGATATCAGTTGGCCCCGAATTCAAGGGACACCTATGAATAATTAGCTTATTCTCCTTACGTGGAAGAGGCGTGTGACTTGTGCCACTGCCGTTGGTGGTAGATCTCCAAGTATAAAACCCGTGGTTTTAGAATTCCGTCTCCCAATCTCTACAGCCCGTGACCTGTACATTAAAAAGTCCTGATACCCTCATGCTAGTATGCCGTACTTCGGAAGACCGTAGATAATCCCTTCATCCCATCGAGTTCAGCAATAGGGCCGATATGGGTAGGTACTACCTCCCATATGCTCCATATACTCCGCTGACGTTATTGTGACTGGTCGGTGCACGATCGCCTCGCGCAGTGACGAACACACTGACCTAGGGATCAATGAGCCGTCAAAAAGGGGATATGAGATTAAGTTGCCTTAGCACATCACGTCCTTGGCCAATCGGTGGTAAATGCCGTCTGTCTGAGCTCTCGTGGGTGTGCTCCATCGTACCAGTACCAGTACCTAGACATATACGTCCGCCTCAATTGCGTGCCCGATGTGACGCAATCTTCGCAAGTGATACCGGCGCAGGGCAATGAACCACCTACCTAAAAAAGCAAGTATATCATGTGATTGGATCTGAACCGTTTTCAAACTTATCTTGTATTAGGTTTCCCGCAACATGTGCCGGGATCTGCATGATCTGGTAGATGTCGGAGATGCTTCGCGTTTCGCTACGCAAATCTTATGGTTTACTGGGTTGAAGAAGGCGTTTGGATAATTGTAGTATCACTTATTCTTATTTGTTCGTAAGCGTTATACGTAGTAGTAGCCAATTTCATTTTCCCATATTCTGTACTTTATGAGAAATTGATGTTGGGTTTCAGTAGGTAGTTAACTGTACCGCAACCCCTGGATGACATTCCCAATGGTGGGGTGCAGAAGCGAAGCAAATCAATATTGGGTGACAAGAGTTCGGGCTGCTCTGGAGTCTGGACTTTGGGTCCTGGATGCACGCTATGACCGCTGTAAAAGTTTTTATCCCTGAACGCACGTGGGGAGAAATGGATTCATATCCTCGTTCGATACTTAATAACTCTCTACGGCTAGGCCCTTTTTGTAAGAATGCGACCAGTTTTTCCTAAGGCGTTCGCGAATGTGAATAGTTTGCTTGGTAACAAAGGTATCTAGATGTATTGTTTTCGTTCAACTCGTTGCCGAGCTTGTTGCTCTTTAGTACCCGTGATGATCCGCTAGAAATTCTCCGACCTATCTTGTCCCCTGGTAGCGGTGCTTGGCGAGTTGCTAACCGCAAACTGCGTGCATACGACACTACAACTCAACTGCGCCACGAGCCAATATGACAGTGGGCTTTTCTTGTTTCCTTCCCGTAACCATCGCGGCGGGTTTTACACACTTTGACCCTGCAGAAGCCTGACAGATCTGTAGCATTAGCCTTTTACATAGTAGATCCGCAGAAAGAATGGAGAACTGGATTCGAGTAAAGGGTAGATTTATTGTAACGAGCGTAGTTTATACGTAGCAGATATGTGACACTTATAAGGTAGGAATATACCCGCCTGTTTTGAAACTCGAGCATTGGCTTAATACGTTTGAAAAGGACGTCGGATGCAGCCGGTCAGGGCTTATCTGCTGCATAGTGAAGCCACCTAGTTTTGAGGCGGTCGGTCTAGTTGGGGTGGCTTGCTGTATGATGTTTTACCCTAGGTTGTGAACCTCGAAATACTATATCTAACTACCTATTGGTAAGTTTTGAATGTGTTGTATTCGAGTCGCTGTTGGAAACAATCCAAGAGAAAATTTGATACCGGCCTTACATAGTAGAGGTGACTTTTGCTAGTAAGTTTCGGGTTGTTAGATGTTTATCCCCCTTACTGCTAGGACCTATCAATGAGGGTACATAATGACTCGATTCATAATTCCTGATTGATCCTAGGATCCCATGAGGAAGGTTTACTGTAGCACACTGCGTTCTGACCTGCAACATTGTAGCCTATAACCTATGACCCCAAGGACTGGGATGGCTAGGATTAACGGGCGGCAAAGGAAGCCGTACCTATAAAAGCTGATAGAAACTTATTGTCACAAGCCTCGGCGGCTCTAGATATGACGTCCGACGTGCAAGGAAGAGGCTCCCCCAACGCCGAACTCCTATGAGAAGGATATCTTATTTTTCTTTCTATTCGACGGTCTGTCCCGTAGTATGTAAGTGATACCCGAGCCCGAACGGCTGCATGCTTATCAGATTGCTAGACGTAGTAGTCTTTGAATCCTTCGCGCATCTGTACTTAATTCAAGTACCTACAATTCTTCGGCGATCCAATGTGCCAGGGGGAGGTAATACCTATCTTTTGCTTTTCCCAAGGCACCGGGACAAGCGTCTTCATGGCACGTTTGCGCCCGCTTTGCGCCCGCTTTGCGCCCAACTCTAGGTCAGTTTGAGCTTTGCTAAAGACTACTTAAAGTGAAGCTAAAATGCAAGTGGTGTCTAGACTTCTTAAATCATTGATGCCCGAGGTGGGCATTTTGTGACAAGTCTGTATGACTTTGAGACTTGTCACAACCTTCACAACCTTCACAGCCTCCAGACTGATCTTGTAATTATTTTATTACAAGCGAATACTACATTACCTTTCCCGTGTCTCTTCCAAGGCACAGATTTTAACAGACCTTGAATGTTCCCCGGATCTTTGAAGTTGGTAGTTGATATTGATCCTTGGTATCGATGTTTGAAAACTCGTTTATTTTTTATTAGTTTGGCGTGTGTTGGTTAAAATTTTTTTTTTTTTTTTTTTTAGTTTTTTTTTTTTTTTTTTTTTTTTTTTTTTTTTTTGTTCCGTTTTCCCGGTGTTCGTGAGAAAATTGTTGTTTCTAGGTACATTATGTAGGTAGTCTTTCGGGGATTATACGTAGGGCGTTATGTCGATGATCTGCAAATTCCGAGGCTTGAGCGTGGAGCTATACCTAATAAAGGGGGGGATGATTGAGAAGAAATTGGCGAATTAAACGGCGTTTCCGTCATGTCAAAGCTCTGTGGCACTAGGCCCCTAAAGACCCTAAGACCCCTTTCTTACCCCACTAAGGAGGGTAAACCCCCCCACTATCAACGCTGCTATCACCTGGTGCTGCTACCATCATTGCTGCCGTAGCTGCGTAGCTACTGCCGTCGCTACCACTAACCCTACTACGCCAATTACCACCC
The DNA here is from genome assembly GCA_022478815.1 of Daldinia bambusicola. Classification (NCBI taxonomy): domain Eukaryota; kingdom Fungi; phylum Ascomycota; class Sordariomycetes; order Xylariales; family Hypoxylaceae; genus Daldinia; species Daldinia bambusicola. The sequence continues at coordinate 522,646 of MU284067.1, forward strand.
ACGGCGGTTTCCCATTTCATTACTGTATCACAGTATACGTACCCCACCCTAATCCAGGATATGAACAAGGATTAGGCTAGGTACGGACTAGGATAAGGACCGTGAGCCATGGGCGAGGATAGCTGGGCAGGTACTAGATACAGAGCCAACCTGTAGCTACCTGGGTACCTACGTATTCTCTCTTCGACTTGGCTCGAACTCAGTTTATGTCTCTCTCTTCTATTTTCCTCCTTCGCCTCTCAACTCTGGAAATTCCACGTCGGTCCCTACTCTTAACAATTCTTTACTTTCTGATAGTTACCTAAAATCGAACTCGTATTTTCATCTTCATTCTCGTTTTCGACTTCGACTCCGTCCTCGTTCTCATCTTCATCTTCGTCACTATTCCCACCTCCTCTTTTGGGATATTCGCTACCAATTTAGTTCAACAACTTCAACCAGTTCCACCTTGTTCCTACACTTTTTGCTTTGCATACAACCTAATCTACGTATCTAACTTATCGGGCTGTGCTTTGCGTCCGAGCACACGTTTCGACAGATTCCAATCTCATCTCATCGTAGCGCGTCGTACATCATATCACATCTTGCAATTCCCACTCACATATTTCCTCTCCTACGTCTACATTCTACGTACCCTCCGCGTATTTACCCGACTCAACTAGAATCTGCTTTGCTTCGTCCTAACGTATACAAAAGTCGCTCTCATCGATCTCCTATCATATTATATTGTTCTACCCATCCCGTTGGACCCCGGAGTTACCGTTGCGAATTTCATTAATAAAATCCCCAATTCGCTATCCCTTACTTATTACCCAGTACATTGGCTCAGTTACTGAGAGAGCTATAATAAATTTTGTCTTATAGGACAATTTAAACTGCGGTTAGACCCAAACGGGGAAAACCCGTTGTGTGTTAGTGGAGCACCGCCGAGTAGAACCTGTCGTACCCTGCATCTTGCAGCTCTCATTCTTACACGTATGGAAGGCGAAGGGGGAAGAATAGAGGAAACTTGTGACTTCGCTTTTTACTACATCCCCTCCACACATACCGCATACCGCATACCGCCATTACTTTCGAGCCTTACAGTCCTTACCGCCTTTACTAGAGCAATAGCCCTCCGATAGCTAACCCTAATACCCGCCTGCCTGCCACCTCGACGACCGCTTTACCTTCACCTACTCAATAACCGGCTAGCTACACCGCTGTCTGTATAAAAGAGTTGAGGGAAAATAAATACATAAACGAGAAGAACGACACTAGACAAGAAGAAAGCGAGAGAGGCAGAGAGGTAGAGATGCATCACAGTCAACAGCAAAATAAACCACATTCACCTGCCTCGCAACCGCCAGTGCCCATATCGATTACGATATGCGGTGACGGAGGTTGCGGTAAGTCGTCCATAACTCTTCGACTAGTACGGTCTCAATGGACATCCGAGTACGACCCGACCATCGAAGATAGCTACAGCATCACCAGGCGGATCGATGGAACCACCTACCACCTATCGCTAACTGACACGGCGGGACAAGAGGAGTATCGGGGCATGTGGGCGTCGTCGAATCTGAACGCCGACGCATTCCTTCTCGTCTACGATATCACATCATCCGATAGTCTTGATGCCTTAAATTATTTCAACGACCTCATAGACATGGAGGCAGAAACACGTCTCGATAACGCAGCCCGGGCTCGGCGGGCCGGCCTGGGGGCGGGATGCGGGAGAAGAGGCAGTACAGGGCTAGGAGGAGCCGGTAGCGGGGCAAGGACAATACCACCGGTCAAGATTGTGGCCGGCAATAAGTGTGATTTGCAAGAGTCACGACAAGTGCCTGCAGCTCAGGGGCTCGAATGGGCGCGGAAACGCGGCTGCGGTTTCATGGAGACGAGTGCTCGACTCGAGGTCAACATCGAAGAGACATTCGCCCTCATCGTCCGCCGAGTTGTCGAGAGCCGTCGTCTTGCCGAAATGGGTGTCCTCGACAACACCGATATGGACCGCCGTGGCGTCACGAAGCCTTTAACGCCGCTCGGCGACAGCGAAGATCGCGATACGGATACGGAAAAGCCGAAGCGTTCGGGTCTAGCAAGAGGCCCACGGTTCGGTGACGGCCAGAAACTAGGCTTTGGCAGCAGGGGGAAGGAAGGATTTTGGAGAAGCTTACGGTGTTGGTAAGGCGGGGGCCGTCCATATTCTTTAGGCCTGTCAGTCAATTACCGTACAAAGTGAATGGAGTTAAAAGGGGCTTATGGTTGAGGCGCTATTTTGAACTTTCAACGCAAAGAGCTAACTGAGCGAGAGAGCGAGCGAGAAAAAAGCATTGTTAATCTGAATTGGAGCAAATTAGTGCTACTAAAGCGCTATTGGGATACCTAACGAGTTCATGAAGCTTCTTTTTGGGGGGTGCGGATGGATTATACATACATCGAGTTTGCGTTGTTCGAGTCTATGATCGATTTTGACATTTGGCTTGGACCGTGTCATTGGTTGGAGAATGAGGGAGCCGAGCGGAGTTTTTTTTTCCTCCTGAGATAAAAGTTGTATCCCGGGACTACAAACAGGCGTTTAGATGGTGGCAGGGGAGAGGTGAATACACTTACATAGCGGACTTCATTTTTCTTATGTCCAGCTTTCATCTTTAAAAGTCTCACTGTTGTCGGGATTCCTCCCTTTTAGGCTCGGGATGCATATTCGGTGGACGGAAGGCATAGTAAAAGTATAGGCACTTCACCTAGCCTACATAATAGTTCAGATTTCCTGTTCTAAAAATTTGCGGTTTGCATCGTGATGATCCGTAGTATGGATACCAGGCGGATGGATTGTGACTGATACCACCGTAAATGATTCAATTAATGTATCAAGATTTGCATTTATTCAGTTGAAACGTAAAAAGCCTAGAGCCACGATGGGGGGGTCATGATTGAGAACTATTCTATTAAACTATCTATAATGTATAAAATATTTCTTCCAAAGCCATATCAGCTATGAGTTGCCTGTCTTTATGCAACTTTCCTCCACAGCAAAACCAAGGTATCACAATATCCAAACTTCCCAGCAGCTCAACAACCTCTCTAGACTTTACCAGGCAGTCCATCCGCCACGATCCCTTTTTGCAGATCGTCCCATTGGCCCCTTGGCCTATTACTTATCCACTCACTCGCCCGCTCATCGGTTCGTTCAATCATTCAACGGTATCAGGAGAGAAAACAAAAAGGGGCACATAGAAAAGAGAAATAGAGGGGAAAAGGGTGGAAGGTGAAAATAGAGGTATGCAAAACAAGTACGACCCCCCCCTTGTCAGTCTTCATAATACCCCCGCAGCCGACCTGACCACCATAACCATCATCACGGTCCAGAGGCCGACGGCCACGTCGCCCAGCGTCTTCCTCGCTGCCGCGGACGTGGCCATCGCCATCCCGCTCGGCATCGGCGAGTGCCAGATCTCCGTCGTTTTCGCCGGTGTCGGGCCCGCGTCCGCGTCCGCGGGGGCAGGCGTAGGAGTAGGAGCGGGCGTGACTGCTACGGCGGCGCCGCCTTGGCCGATGCCAATGCCGGTGCCTGCCGGTATGTTGTCGTGGCTGATGCCGCCGCTGATGTGAGGACTGCTGAAACTGGAGCTGTTGAAGCCCCAGCCCGCGGCACCGAAGCCGAAGTTGGGAGCGGCGCTTTGCTGTTGCGGTTGCTGTTGCTGTTGGTAGTTTTGTTGAAAGGGGGATGGAGACGGGAGGAAGGGAACAGAGTAGGAGGTAGTAGCCGAGGAGGAGAATGTCGGGGGAGAGAAGGGGAAAGTCGAAAGGATAGATTCGGTAGGGAAAGACAGACTCCAGGGAGTAGGAGAGGAATAAGCGTTTTTGCGGGCTGAGTTAAGGGCGGTAGTAGCCATTGACGTTGTCGAGTTCATCGTGGTTATGAAAGTCGCTGGAGCCGTTTTGGTCACATGGCTAACCCTCGCTATCGTGACCAGCTCTACGGTAGTGGATATAAACGCGCTGGGAATAGGACGCGTAGTAGTAATAGTATGCTGGACCCGGCCTTGGGTTTGGGAATGGACCAGAGCTGGGGCTGGGGCTGGAGATGCGGGAGGAATGATGTCGCCTGGGCAGAAGGTCGTTACGACCGTCACGTGGCTGGTGGCGACACGGCGACCAGCTGTATAAGTGACATGATGAACGAGAGTGCTCGTGAAAGTTTCCGTAGCGGTGATTATCTCAACATGCTTTTGCTGCTCTTGATCCTCATCCTCGTCCCTGTCGTCGTTTTCGGGTGTCAGTGGACCAGGTACAGGGGCTGCGCTGGCTTGTTTCCTGACAGTAGCAGTAGTAGCAGTTGCGATCGCAGTCGCGGTCCTTGTCTTAAATGCAGTATAAAACGCGGTGGAGAATGCGGTGGAAAATGAAAATACAGTGCAATCACAGTCTGGGTCGTAAACGGGTATAGTAGTAACAGGCGAAGGGACCTTCTGTGCTGGCGCTGCCACCTCGCATGATCCGGGAATATTTGTCGCTTCGTCAGGGCCTGCTGGAACAGGGACTAAGTTCGAGCCCTCACCACAGGAGACGTAGTTGGCCATGTACAACGCATTGTTGCTTTGGTCGAATGTCACTTTAATGTGGTCAGCTCTCTGAAATTTCGTAGTGTGCCTCAGATGACTCTTTGGATCGTGGTATATGACGAAATGTTGTACTTACCATACGCTCCCCTCAAAAATGTATCTCCCAGGATCCATACGCCGACATTGCTCGTATACCACGCACCAAGGAAGCATTCGTCTCCGCCGTACCAGATGAAGTCGCTGTAACTAACGCTAATCCTAACTTTGTTGTCTCCATCACCACGAAGCTCAAAGTCCACACGACCCTCGGTAGTATTTCGCAGGTCACATGGCACTTTATATCCGCCATTTCCATCGGGCTGGGCCCCTGGGAACCCGGCGGCTATGGCCCTGACCACTGACTCCGGCAGTAGAGAAAGAGTGGTCCCTGAGTCGACGACGACTTGTAATGGTAGGTTGGAGTCATTGATAGCTTTAATGCTTTGAGCAAACGTATTCGCGGAGCCAGAGCCAGGACCAGAAGAGGGGACTTGGAGAGTGATCGAGTTTAGAGTTGCGACGTAGTGTCTAGAAAGAGTTAGACAACGGATGACTTTGCTCAGCTCATTTTATATTATGAATTTGTCGGTATGTGAATTGGGAGACGTAAGGGAACAGGAAGACATACGCATCGTTCGGGTCCGTAGGGACTTTCGCCAAGTTGCCTGCATATTTATTCGTATCGACGCCTCCAAAGACCATTTCTCCTGTAATAGCGGCTTGCTCACTGTTAGTCGTCGTATGTTTCTGCATAGCTATAACTCGGATTGTATAACCAAATCACGAATTGACGTGGTCTACTTACAGGTAGGCCCAGGCTGGGCACCCAAATCCAAGCTGAATAACTTGCTATCAGTGTACCCTTGCGCGGCCAACGAGTCTACGACGGATTCATATTGGATGACGCCGTGTCCCTTACCATGACCTAATCCTAGAATACCGAACCAGACATCGCTGGACGCATTCGAAACTCCAAATTGTTGACCCGGTAGCTTCGCACCTGAATTTTCTCCGTTAGTAAGTGTTGTTTCAAGACACTCGCATCATATCCCGCCTCTTCTATATAGGTTAGGTATAAGAGAACTGGTCTTATACTTACCAGAGATGAACACATCGTCCTGATGGTAGGTACCAGACGCACTACCGAGTCCATACTGAATCTTAAACGTCTTATTCAGATTCTTCGATGTAGGCGATAGCGTAGGATCGTAGTGCCCAAAGTCAGAGCAGTACTGGTGCACGTTAGTCGCGGCGCAGTCCGGGTTAACCCACAGCTCGAACGAGCCCGTGTCCAATAGCACGTTGACCGTCTGCGGTTTGTCACCTGTCCCAATTGTCACTGCCTCCCTGTTAGAATCTCATTCTCTATGAATATAAGATAGCCGTCCGTACACTCAGCAAAGTAGGCCGCGCCGTAGACGCCTAGAACGTCGGATCCGAAATATCGTCTGGCCAAACTAGGTGTCCCAACACCCTTGTGTTCGACCTTTCTGAGAGGTAGCGAAAGGACCCCGTGAGAGCCATTAGGGAGACTTGTCGCATTTACCGGTCCATGATGCGTCGTCGCATTGAACGGCTTCAAAGTAGTCGCCCGTCCCACGCCGATCAGCGTAGAAGCAGCAATAAAGAAAAAGGGGTTTGAAAACGACATGCTACGTCGTCGGCGGGTACGTTAGATAGTTAGCCTGGGTCTTTTCGCAACGCAGTAGTTGCAAGCAAGTGCACAGCACAGGAAATCAGAAAAGTCCCGTATGTCATTGAGGGGCGCATCGTGAAGTATATTAAACCGTAGGTCGTGGAATTTGAATGCGATAACTAGGAAACGGTTGTCGCTGAAGGGGTTGACGTTAAATTACCTTGAAGAATGGAGGGGCCCATTCCCCAGAGACATTTTTCTCGTGCGGTCCCGCGGGAGCGCATGGTAGAGATACCAATTCCTTAAGATATGTAACGTCGATATGGCAACGAGGGGTTCTAGAAGAAGGGCGGCCCATTAGCTCCATGCCAGGGGATGGCCAGGTTCCCTTCTCCCCTAGATGTCCGCTGGCATGAGATCCCCATCATTGTGTATTATGCCCTTCATCGATCGAACAAGTCCAGATGAAATGCGAATTGTGTCCTGGTCAACGGAGCTGCGCGACAGATACGTATGATTTAGGAATATGATTATAATTAAAGATATTATTTCATCTTGGCCGAAGGGCGTTAGGTAAATGATAATGTCAATCTTATAATAAGTCGTAGAGGTACCTAACTAGGTAAAACCCGACGATCAGGCGAGCATAACATGCACAGCGGAAACACACCGAAAAAAAAGGACCAAAGTCTACCTGTATCATCGAATCACCCACCTGGGCTGCTGATGCTTCCGCCGCTGCTGTTCCAGGCGCCGTACTCTAGACTCCCTCCATTCCATCCATCATGCGCCAACGCCGCCTACTAAATGCATTTGCACATGTGCTCCCTGAGAAGAGAGCACCTGTGACGGTATATTGTGATATATCGCTTCGTTCTTTTTTTTTTTTTTTTTCTATGCCTCATCTTCGTCCCTCAGGTCGACCCAGTCGCGCCACTGCTTGTACTCGGGGTATAGCAGAGACTTTTTCTTGCCCTGGTAGCGCACGACTTTGAGTTCGACGTTCTGCCACTTGTCCTTACGACCTGTCCAGCCGGCCTTGCGCATCAGGCTAACCAGCGTTTCTTCTTTTGTCCACCCTTGCTCGGCCGCGACGTCCGGAAGGTAAGTTGCGCCGAAACGACGGCCCCGCTCCGAGAAGCTTATGCGCAGTCCGTGCCTACCGATTTCCCAGTCCATCGCGTCGGCGCAGTCCTCGAAATCGGTTAATAGCGTAACGGCGACCTCGAGAGAAGGAAGCTCCCGCTTGCTGATGGGATCGAAGCGCATGTCATTGATAGCCGAGGTGATGGCGTAGGATGATAAGCCCTCGTCGAGCTCCTGCGCCTCGAACGTCCCGATGCAACCTCGTAGGGAAGTATTACCCGTGCGCGGGGACACAGTGTTCCAGGTGACGAACAGCGGGGATTCGGTAATGATGGTTTCTGGAAGCGAATCTGTCGAGGTCGCGGTTGTTTCGGTAGCGAGCGACAAAGATGAACCCGAAGAGGGTGACGATGTGCTGCTTATGTCGGAAGATTCAGAGCCAACCACCCGCCTGAGAGCGGGGATCTGCTTCTCGAGGCTCTCATGTTTGCTCGAATCCTCGATGCCGGCTCCCACATCTTTCTTATACTCGTTCCACGCATCCACAACTTCCCTAAGGCTCATGGATTTACGGCCCTCGAGGTACGCAGCGAGAGTCTCGAAGCAGTAAAGGCAATGGGGGACAGTAGCCATGGCTGGTTGATTGGTTGCTGCTTGGTTGCTGCTTGGTGAAGTTTGGCTTTTCTTGAGGACCGTCGCAGACGCAATAGACGGTTAAAGCAGCTGACGAGCCGGCAGGAAAGAGGGCGGGAAAGGCTTTAGAGGAACGAAGACAACCGAGAATGGAGTGAAGCGAGCGATCAAGCAAGCGGGAGTTGGAAGAGGGGAGAATCGGAGGCGGGCGGGTGGATCAACTAAAGAATCGCTGGCTCTAAATGTTTGCATTAGTGGCAGTGGTTAAACCGTTCAGACCGTTACGGCGGTTGCAGTTGGGTTTCTATGGGGAATCCAGCCGTCTCGAATCGACAGACACCCCGCTTTTCCTGTTCATGTCAGCAGTTGAAAATTTACTTATCTGTGCAGGTTAGACACTATCGGCATGTGCATGTGTGTGTGCATGTGCGTGTGCATGCTAAGTATAAAAAGTATAACGTTCATCTAGACAATGCACAATTCTTTTCATAATATTTCAGCGTTCTATAGGCTGCCTATCAAGGTCAAACTAAAAATAGCCTTACTCTTGGTGATGGTGGGGGGACCTAGCTTTTAAATTCAATGAAATACAGGTAACAGCCCCGTTTCCCCCCCCCCTTGTGTACCTAATCTTTGTACCCGTGTAAATTCCCCAACGTGCGGTAATCGAACGAGGTGCCTACCTGTCTCTCTGCCTCGAAAATTAAATGCGCAGTCTTGGCATTCTGCTCTGCTCTCAGAACAACATCATATTATAACTTGAATGATAATCTAAGGAAGATCGAGAAAAATAACAAAAGATCATGTTCATGTAAAGCATCGGTTCGAAAATTATATTATATACTGTATATCTGGTTATTCCAAGTTTAATATCTTTGGTACAAACATTAATATTGAAATGCCAAGACTGCGTATTTCATTTTCGAGCCTGACGGCCTGTCTGTCTGTCTGTGTCCTTACTATGACAGACAAGTCTATTCTTATCACGTCGACTATTCATGCAACGTTCGTCAACTTAGACTCGCCCTATTTTGATACATGGTTCTTGGGAAGTGGGGAGGCCAGATTCTAAATAGAACATGCTAATTATCACACCAACGCCAATAGCGCAAGAGCAAATATAGCAATTAGTGGCAGCTTTACGCTTTGCAAGAAAGGCATTTAAAGCCACGAGTAAGCTCCTCAAATAGCCTCGGAATGTCCGCAATCATCGACACAATAGCGCTGGGATTAAGTCAGCGATGGCTTGATATTCTTCTACGCAGCGTCATCCGACAAAAAGTCTAGGTCAGTCCATCTATATTGCAGTATGATAGATATTAATTAATATCTCAGCCACCAGCGATGACGTCCCCTTCCCACGGGAGTCCTTGGAGGTCTTCATAGTAACTCTGATCCATACCGGCTTGTTGTCGGGCCTCAATATTGAACGGGCCTTTCACCGCACCTCTAAAGTGTTTCTGCACGTTGTTTCGAAATACTTGCACCGGATCCGTGCCTTCTTGCTGACAGATCCAGGTGAGCCACCTATGTCCCGTAGTGACATGCGTAATCTCATCGTTGTGTATCACGTTCAATGCGTCGACACTTTCGGCGTCTCTCGCATTTTGGAACTTTTCGATAGTCCTTGGATTGACGTCAAGGCCACGCGCTTCGTGGACAAGGGCGATGACACTTATCCTTGCGCGTAGGTCGTGAGATGTTCGTACAGCAGACTCCCACAAACCGTGGTGAACTGGTAGAGCACCAAAATAGCTCCCCAACTCCTCTAGCCTTGCTCGTAGTAGAGAGAAATGTTTTGCCTCGTCGTTGGCGACCTTGAGCCAGTCGTAGAAAAACGTACGCGGTAGTGGGCGTGGGTGGTCATTCCCATCCCGCGCCGTCGTCCGAAACGAGGCAAATCGGATCATGATGTCGATAGCTAGATCGATGGCCCACTGCTCGATGTTTGCGAGAGCGTGGAGCATCATGATCCTGTTCTTAAGGTTTCCCCCCTTGCGAGCTCTGGGCATCTGCCCCGGTTTCAGCTGGGTCTGATTTTGTCTTGGCGGCTCTTGGGGAGGGGTCACGGTGCCAGCCCCAATCTCCATGGGCGAAGATGACTGTTCGCGCGTTGCAAATAACGAGAAGAGATGCGTTGTCAGTTCGATCTTGTGCTCTGGGTTAGAGGTGTTTAGAATGTGATTGCACCAGTCGCAGAGGCTCGCATTTTCGCTAAGATATTTTGCAGGACCTGAGGGGTCAGTTCTGGGGCCATGTTTAAATTTCACCTTCTCGCTGACGGGCTCGATTCTGTCGAGCTGTAAAGTCTCAGCTCCTGCAATCTGTATGCTCACCCTTTCACCTTGAACGGTGACCGGGAATGTGCAGGCTTTGATACCGTAACTAGACTCACCGGTCTCTACGTTAAAGTCATAAGCATGCCACGGGCAAGAAGCAATGTAGGACGAGTCTTCGATATCTATGTGAGCCTCGGCCATCGGCCCACCAGCGTGAGGACATTCTGCCTCCATCGCATAATAGTTCCAAGAATCTGGACTGTCTGCCGCTGGTAGTGCTACATTGTCCGGCCGATCAATTCTCGGCAAGCGAAAGAGAACAAGGCGCTTGCCATTGGAGAGTGTTATCGTATGCCTAGTGTGTCTTAGGTCTTGTAGACGACCGACATCAATAACGGACATGGTGTAAAAACGCAAGCCGCGAGGCAAGCTCCAATCTCGATGCACAGGATTTAGAATCGCTTGCCACCGCCGATTTGGGGATTTTGATAATGGAAATATTGGGGATGTTAAGACTCTTGGTCTAATACGCAAGAGCTTGAACATTGCTCTTGGCTGATTACCGAATTCTTGTCATTTCTGGGGTTGAAGATGAATAGGTACCTAACGTTTTGTAAAAAACATTCGATCATAGGTATGTTCCTCGCCTCAAGGACAATATTTTAGTGTGGCTGTGTCGTGTGGCTTGTCTATCCGCCTTTCGATTGTTCAAAATTGAATGTTCTAAAGGAGTCAGGACAGTATGAATTACATAAGATATTACAGATGGTATACCGTATACGAAGGTACACGACCTAATAATTTGGAAATCAGGGGAGGTTTACATTTTAATGATTTCGTCTCATCTTTTTTTTTTTTTTTTCGCATTGACGTTCTACCTTCTTCAAAACCCGACGATCCGAAATACGTCGAACTCAATGACGAATCTTTCTTGAGCCTGCTTTCGTCGAGGAGTTTCCCCTCATAATTTTAATAAATACTAGGTCACGACCCAGACCTGGAGAAAGGCCCATCTTGGAACACGGAAAGATGGAGTGCCGTCCCTGATCGGCTCTTCGATGCCAAGATTGTTTGGCTGTTCACTCCCGCAGCGTTGCATTGCAGCAACCCCGATGCTACTGCGCGGCTCAAATAAGCATTGCAAGTCGTTACAGCGTCGTCTCATACCCTTGCTTGCCAACGACTTCCGCGCGTCTTGTCCCAGTTCTTTGTACTCCCCAGCTGGGGTCTGCGCTGCTTAGTATCCGCCTATTAAACTTCGTTTTGAGAGATCTTGAAGGCAGATCTATACTCTAGTGGGGCTGTCAATGTTCCTGTCATCTGGGACTACGAGGGTCTGTTGTTTGGTTTCTTCCAGAACGAAGAGAGTTCAAAGAGAGTTCTAGGCCATCCTCAAGCCAGTCTCACCCTGGCCCTCCCTGCCAATTGTTTCCTGATCAAGTACGTCGTGATGACGGGAAATGGACTCTCCGAACGTCTCAAGTAGTCTTGTCCGTCGTGTCCGTCGAAGATCAGTATTGGAAAAAGTGACGCTCGAAGGCGCTTGCCCTTCCGTAGACATTTTGACTTCGCCTCAACGTAATCGTACAAAAGGGTATCTAGCCCACGTTCCATTTCGTGTCTTCGTTTCTTTCTTCCCTATCCTCTGCGAGTTATAGTCACTCTAGTTGATCAAACCTTCATTTCCCTTTTTTTAGCAGCATATTCACACAAGCTCGTCGCCGGCCGACCTATACCATTCTTTCAATCTCAAAAAAACAGAACTTCAAACCAGTCAAAATGAAGCTATCAGTCATTATCTTCGGTCTCTTCTCCACCGTCGCCATGGCGGAGCTCAGTAAGCTGACGAGAATTAATGCCGTAGATAATTATGTGTGCTGACCACCACCACTACAGCCAAAGTACCCCGATCGCAGAAGCCTGTCGTCGCACGACAAGATGGCGAAAAAGTCCAGGTGGCATCCATGGTCGATGCTGACGGAAACATCGTCGCTTTCAACGCTGCCGGCGTCACCAAGAGCCAACGCGTATAAACGCATTTTACGCGAGGCGCAGTCATCACGGACGAAGGATATATCAAGCCGTATGTTCGACGTGTATATTTGGAATCCGTTCAGCCGCCCGAGAAATATAACCTAATGAAGCAAAGCTATTGGCGTTGAGGACGGTAAACCACACCGAGAAGGAACATGGATGAATAACGGAATTAGAATGGGAGAGGGCTCGATATCGAGCCGAGCTTGGACTTATACCTAGAGTATTTGTGAATATATGCTAATACTTATTATTACTTGAACCCAAAGCTGTTTCATGTGCATCGTTCTAAATTAGGTAACTTCGGACACCCGCTGTGTATCTCATCCTTGAATCATTCGTTGCGATGATGGTAATTCCCTACCTATGCTGTCATCGTCTAGAATATGACACAAAATTGGGGGTTATAGAGGAAATGGAATAGTTTTTAGCCCGCTTAACCTGCGTGGAATAAGCCGCCTGGAAAATTCGTACGATTTTCGTGGATAAAGCATCCTGGTGTAGGTACCAGAAGTACCAATAGCGTGGGTTTCCAGGGTTTCCAGGGTTTCCAGTTCACCAACGATGTGCAAGACCATGGTGTATAGCCTTTCCGCGCTTGAATAGCCTGATGCCTTGGTCATGTGATTGCGAATATGGAGATTCTATTAGGCAATTCATCTTAAGTTGTAATCGTGCTCAATAAGTTCTAAATCCGGCTTGTTCCCAAAGACCGTCGTTACCAATTCGGAGTTATCCCGACGAGGCACAGCCCCAGGTGCGGGCCGCACGATGGAGTCTTTAACAGTTCGTTGTTGACCGTGCTGAGCCCAAGACTCCAAGTTTAGCAACACTCCACGGGGGGCAGCTCTCTTATTGGCTCGTTCATATACCCCTACTTTAGAACTGGGGTAAGCAACGCTGTCGATTTTTTTCAATAGGGAAACCATTTACCTCACCAAAAATCCGGTGAGGAATGGAAATCTCCGCTACGCGTCATAAGCAAACCCCGTTGCTACCGGAGATTTTATTTTTCGATGGTCAGTTCACCGTTCACCCCATGCCGCCCGCTGTATGAGCAATGCGAAGCTGGGTCGACTTCCAGATTTCGAGGAAGTTATCGAAAGATTTTCATCGCGTACGGCGAGTAAAGGATTTCATGCGTTGTTCTCCAAGGCTGATCCATGCGAAAAGTATCCGCGCCGTTATGCCCCTTTGAGTTGAAAGTAGGACCAGGTTTCCAAGTTCAATTCGTCCGTCTCGTCGAACAGTTCATCGGGTCTCCATCCTTCATCACGGAGCCGAGTGCGATTGGTCCCTAGTCTAAACACCTCAATGCAGTTTAGCTGACTTGTCAAGGGTATTCCAGCTTAGACTCAGCCGCAACGCATTACCAAGCCCTACCATGACCCATCTCAGGTTAGCAGAGCCCACGACGTGGATTTGGTGGGTGCTAGTCGCTAGACGAATCACGCAATGATCCAATCACCATTGTTTGTTGCCGAAGCCGGCGTTGGCACCAACGCAAGGCGTTCTTCCGCAATTCTATATGGGCAATGATACAAGCTTTTGTCACGTCGCTATGCGCTTCCTCACCTCATGGTCTTGTAGTCATATATGTCTTGCCCGAGACGCAACCCCTCTAGCTGAAGAGCAGATCTGGTTGGTGTAATTTCCACCAGCGCTGCCTGCTGGAGCCACCAATGAGTACCTTGCTTTGGATAGGACCTGACGGGATGGGGTTTGTATGAGGCTATGCATATAGCCCATGTTTGCTTTCCTACCCAGTTTTTTCTTTTTACTTTTATATAGTAGCTGTCCCACCCACGCGCAGTTGTCTCGTAAGGCTGCATTAGATTCAGTTAAATATCGTCAGCTGCTCGACGATACCGATCTCATCAACCCAGTGTCTATTCGATACCCGGGATGGAGCTATAAGACATAGCATATGGGAAAATATCATTCCAGAGTTCAGAAAAGCCAAATAATCTTTCCTACCGCTTCAAGGCGAGAGTAGTAGACCGCTGTTTCGGAGCATCTCGGACGTTGAAGATGGGCTACAGCCATCGAGATAATGCGCAGTTTAGCAGAGCAAAATGGAGGAAGAGGATGCTGTTGCCGTGCTGGATATCTCAAATTCTCATTCTCTTAGTGATGATGGGCCTATTTTCCTACCGACTCTCACGAACGTCTAAGACATGGAAAGACCAACTAGATCAGGGCGAGGATCCTACAGTGGAGTTTGTGTGAGTGCTGAGAAAAAAAAAAAAAAAAAAAAAAAAAAAAAAAAGCCAACTTTTGGTTGCCGTTTAATAAATCCGACGATAACCCTAAGAGAAGGGGTTTGGCTAACCTGCATTACAGATGGGAAACGGCGAACATCACATTCTCTTTCATCTCCCTCGTCATAGTTTTCGTCTCGATAGCACGATTTATCGCCGAGGTGTTGACGCCGCTACCTCTGTTGTTTGGTAACATCATAAACCTGGCTCTTACTTCTGCTGTCCTAGCACTTGATATCGTGGTCTACGTCAGATATGCCGATAGGTCCTACTCGTTAGTAGGATTGATACTCGACTGTTTACTCTTGTAAGTTCTGCTTCTAGCCGGAAACATCCCGGCGATGCAAGACGGAAGTGCTGATGAGTTCCTTGAAGGTTCTTCACTATCATCCCTACCTTCTACTCGTTTATCATCTATCGTCGCCTATTGAGTTATGACGATTACCATATACCCGGCAATGTTAAGCCGTATGGCTACGCTAGCGCCGAGGAGCCCGAAGAAACGGCGTATCGAACATCGTGGCGTGAAGCTCCTACGCCGTATGATCCAACGAATCCCCCTACGACGGTGACTCGGCCACGATCGCTCTCTGCCGCTAGCCACCGTATATCTTTAGCCCTCGGTAGCCAGCCGTCTTCGCCACAAATGACTCCGCCTCCAATGATGGAGCGCCGTATGAGCTATGACCATAAGCGCGATACCAAATTCGACGAATACGTGCGACGGCGGTCAAGCTCCTATACTAAAGCCGATGTAGAACGAGCACTCGGAGTCGAGTTTGGCTGGGAAGATACTCGCGACCAGCGTGGCAGCGTCATCAACTCAGGGACGATATCAGTCCTACAAGTAAGGGCTAGGGGAGATTCGCTGTCAACAAGACAAGGGAGTCTGCAGGCAAGCCTTAGTAGGAACGCCAGCAGCAGCACCACTACCACCGCCACAACCACAACCACCGCTACAACCAATCCTACCAATCCAACACCAACATTAGAGGCGCAAAATGCGATGTTAAGGGCGCATAGTCTAATTAGCGTTCCAGAAGCTCACGAGGAGGACGGTGATTTCGGAATGATAGGGAATATGATAGGGAGTAAAACGGGGGAAAGCCAAGAGGCACTACTGGGTAGCGAGGAGGTTTCACGATCTAGCTCGGGGGCTAGCAGGCGTAGCCGAGGGAAAATAGAGCAGGTCGAAGGATTAGAAGTGGTCGAGCTTGAAAATGGCAAAGAGCCAAGAAAGATATGAACGAGGCGGCTATGATACCCCAAAAGGAGCGAATGAATACCTAAGCGAATAAATAAATAAATAAATAACTGCGAAGGCTCAATAAGGACATTTACGATACGGCATGCACACTGGAAGCCAATATATTTACCTATGTGGTAGCCCGAGTTGTAGGTAAGGTGTTGCTAAGTTGTTGTTTCGGTCAAGTGCTTCGTAGCCCTCGATGAAATTCGAAGGCTGCGTGTAAGAGGAGGGAGGTGCCTACCCAATTTTAGACCGCCTTAAGTAATGTACTTGGGTAGTAAGGGTTACCTAACAAAACATATGTGCCTAAGATATCGTACCTGACAGGTACCACATATCAGGTAGGTTAGGTAGGTGCATCCTGCTAAGCTATACTAAAATGGACACCATGTTGGACTGACATAAAGCGGAAGACTTCTAACAAATGTATCCCTTACAAACATTTCTTACACTTACATTAGGTACCTAACCTATGTAGGCATACACCAGCAAAATAACATCAGACGCTACCATCTCCGCTCAGCTTTCCGAATACTTCTCAACACTAACATTGATTCCGAATTTTGGACTCGGTCTCTCGATACGACAACCTTGTTATAACTGAATTGTATAGCACTAGTACTAGTACTATCCTAATCATGTCTTTACCGACAGGCCCCTATCCTTGTGACAATCCTGATTGTACGGGATTTGCTGATATCGCTTGCCATTCCTGCTTCCTAGTACAATACTGTTCACGGGAATGCCAGAAAGCGGATATCGGCCACGCGAGTGTCTGCAAATCTGAATACGCGAACCCTGACTGGCATCCTCAGTGGTTCCTGGAAGGAAGACAACCCACATACTTCAACCAATATCCCTTACACCTCAATTCGGCTCGCAAACAACTTTAGGGAAGGTCTGCTGCTATCGATATACTAAAGCTTGATAAAAACGAAGGGACCCAGTATCCAAAAGATCTGGATCTGCTATTCGTCGGTACGTCTACTCGCGCGTCGTTTAAAATAGCTTACCATTGTTAATATACTTCGCGTAGGTTGCGGGGACCTCAGAAACGTTATGACGACCGTCGTCGGCATCCCGCAGAGCTACCAAGGGAAAATCAGAATCGTAATCAATAACAAAGACATGGATACGGTTTTCCGCGCCTACATAATGCTTACTTACATCCTTTGGCACGATAACGCGGCTACGGCGGCTGAGGACACCTTACACCTATGGTATTCGGCCTTTCTACCTGATTCGTTAGCCTACTGGATACGCGGTCCGCTATATCAATACGTCGCCAAAGAGACCGAAATACTCCAACGCAACAACGGGCTCGGGCCAAGCCATATGAAGAAACTTTTTGTAAAAAAAGGTGTTAGCAAGTGTAGGTCAAGAATGGCTAGAGAACTGAGTGAGATCCCCGCGGCCGTCAATCTCACTTTGGGTTACTCGGATTGGCCCTGTCTAGCAAACTACCTACAGAGAGACCTGCCGCCAGACGAGGCTAAGTCTGCTCGAGAGGCCATAGTCGCTTCTAAAACTAGGCAGGACTACAGAGAGCGTTTTCTATATAGACAACCGCATGGCGAGCGCCCAGTTCACGTCAAATTCACGGAACACGGCATACTAGCACCCTTTGGTCGGGATCTTAGTCTCTACACCAAACCCAACATGTGAGTCCTCTCAAAGCTCTATTTTCCAGCGCGTCAGCTAACCCTTCTACTATCTCGCCTTAGCACTCTGTTCGACTTTTCTAGAGGTGGAGCACAATGGCTCCTTGACGACTCAAAAGGACCAGAGCGCGGGTGGTCTCGCTCCGAGTACAAACGGATGCCTTGCGGAGGTACACGCCACGATATATACGGCAAGCTTTATCATTACCTGCGACGGGTTATCGAATATTTCCACCAGCAGACACGCACTCTCGATATCGAATTCTATGTGGAGCACGGTGCCCTAGACCGTCTAAGCCACATCAAACGAGGCGAACAGTTTGACCGCATCCTTGTGCGTATAATTCTCCTCTCCCTAGGATTATGTTTAGGCGCAAGCCAAATTTGACTGACTAGCCAAACTACCAAGCTCCCAGAAGAGAACACCCATTCGTACATCATGCTAGAAAGCATCCCGATGTGGCCTGCTGCACAACTTAAACCTTGGAATCGCAGGTCTACCATCATAGCGCCATGTAGGATACCACCTAACGAGCGTAGAAAATTGAATACCAACGACTGCAGGGTTACACTGGAAGAAGTGAAAAAACATCTCGGAATGGGTCCTGACACGCAACCCCTTCTGGCTTCTCATGGGTGGGATCCTTCCGTGCTGCTTTCGCACGAATTACTTGTCCAAGGCCAAAGTTATCTCAACGTATTCTACAGAATGTAATGTCCACTCGCTCGAATCCACGTTTTACGGGAGGCTATGAGGCGCTGACTCCTAAATTCATTAGGGACATATCAGAAAACCACTTCAAATGGAAATGGCAAGACAAGGACCTATACGAAAAAGACCACACGATCGTCGAGGAGTGGCCTTACCTTGGGAAACTGGGTGGGCAGGATACTAACCTTGACTTGTGCTTCGAGGACAGATATCCTGCGGTGCGTTATACGGAGTGGTTTCTATCACAATAACGGTTGAGTACCTAGGTACATATAGTTTGGTCGCAATAGCTCTCTCGTCATGCGGAGCGGAGGCGGGTGGAGATAGGAGGCTTGTATTTATTAAACACTGTCCTAGTCTATCTTCCGAGTGGATTAAATAAGTTGACTAAAGACTACTTCATCTTCGATGGCTTCTGCTGATGTCCCTGCGTTCTCAGGTATTAGTGGCCGTGCAGATGGGAGAATGAGCTTTGGCGAAGATCAAGACCCATCCCTGTCAGGATCATTTTGTTAAAAATTACTTGTGGTAAATGGTGTTGATTGAAGTTTGTAAATTTGGGCCTAATAACTAGTAGAGAAAAGTGAAGGTGCTTTGACGAATCAATTTTAACAGTCAATTTGAATCTGTTCATGAAATCATTCCAAGTTCCGTCAAGTACCACAAAGGCAGCAAGGTTGAAGTGGATGGTTTATTCCATGGATCCAAGGCCAACACAATATAACTTGGGAGTTCTGCTCTACAGGAATGGCTTATGCAAATTTACCGCTTCCTGTGGTGATGTAATGTCACTGGTACAAGACGAAAACATTATGTAGTACCCTGGCGTCTTTCCGGTGTCTTTTTTGACTATTTGACTATTATCCTACTCTCAGTAGCAGATGCCGTACGATTGGAAGGATGATCCATTCAAATTTCTGTCTCAGAACTTGAAGTATCTCGATAGAAGAGTAGCTGCTTGCGCCTCGCCATATGTGCCCACAACATTGAGACCTCGAATTGTTGTTACTGGCGGTATTCAGCGTCGGATATCTAGGGAAGGAGGTTAATATTAATAATGTTCCATTTCCATCGTTCTACTGATTGAGAGAGCATGGGTGATGATATGGCTCGTAGCGAGAGAAAAAAAAAAAAAAAAAAAAAAAAAAAAAAAAAAAAAACAGCTGCGGTTACAAACTACGTATGAAATAAAAAATATGGTAGCTGCAATTGGTTTATCTGTACTTAGTTTATATCACAAGAAATAAAATGTATTGATCTAGAAAATACTTAGCCGAGATAAGTTGAAAATCAAGAATCGATGTGATATATTGGTGAATTATACGGCTAGATCAGTAATAAATGTAGCACTCTAATCCAAACCAGCAGCTAAAATACTATCAAAAACCAAGATCGCCAATAGAAATAAAGGGCAGGTAAAATCAAAGAGGTACAAGCCGCCTGCATATAAATATCTCGACCCTCCCCCTACACCCCCCCCTTCCCCCCTCTTTCCTCTTTCCATCATTCATCATCGAAACCTTTGCACGCGCACGTGAAAACCCTTCATGATTAATTCCCAACCCAACGATAATACGAATTACAACAATCCCCGATACTACATGGCATCAAGACCCGAGATATACTCGGCGAGCTCTGCCACCACCCATACGATCCCCAACCGCGACCCTGCGCCACAGCTGTCCGAGCACGCCCTCAACGGAGGAGCAGTTCCGCTAGCCAGGATACCGCGATGAACGACATCCCTCCTTTATTTCCCGCTGGATATCACGCTTTCGCGCGGAGCCAGCGGAATACGACCCTAGATCAACCTCGAGGCCAAGCCCAAGGAGAAGAGGCAAACCATAGAGATCTGGTAGCCACTCTAAGGCAGCGCCACCAACGACGACGCTAGAACAGAAGAAACAAGGTTGAGAGACAATTTGATCCTCCCCGTCCCCTTCCTCTCACTGAGCTAGGTCAAGCCGTCAGAACAAGAGACACCCAGCCGCCCGCCCCTATTGGCCCCGCTCCCCATATAGCATGGAATCCTAGACACGATGCCGACTTAATGGTCCGTCAAAATGGCAGGATATTTTTTGGTAGAGCAAAACCACGAGCGAGGGGAAATCGTGCAAGACTTAAGAAGACTGTCGGATGACACATATGCAGCCACGGTGACAGGCCAGACTATTGACCAACTCCTAGAGCGTGTGCGGTCTTTATCTCCAATGATGACAGATGATGAAGATGAGATTTTTCTTATGATTCAGTTCAATCGTAGAGGACGAGTCCGCTATGCAGACCCTATACATACGGGAGTACAAGCTGACGTGGAGCCTTGAGGCCACAACCTCCTACTGCCCAATACGCAGCGATGCAGTGTGGGAACTGTCTCTTGATAGGCCACACTTTGCGAAATTGCGTATCGAAATGGAGCCAGTTTTGGAGATATCGATGGTTGCTACCGATGCAATAGCTTGATTCACACTATCGATAATTGTCCCGTTCAACCACCGTATGATGATTTCACAACGTACCATTACGAGGTTGTGAACCGCGTCGGGCGACCACCTCTGAGATCAGCTCGAGGATGGAACCAACTCGCTGTCGCGATGAATCACCAGACACCCGGCCCGATCAGCAGGGAGAGAACGGCTACCGTTGATCCCGCTCATTTTCACCAGTGGAATTACGCCATGTCAGCCGCGGAGCAGCAGGACCTCCTGATTGTAGATCCCGCTACTAGCGACCTAAAACATGTCAGGAATTTGCCTGACCAAGGCTACATCCTACCGAGGTATCCACGTTCTGCGGGACTCCGGAACATGGTTAGCAATCGAGCGACGAACTCACAGCGGCGAGAAAATCAAGGCTAAGCTATTCCCCGCCCCCGGCCAGACACAGCAAACGCCCATCACGAGGATGGAGCAATTTGTGCCCAACGCTGGCCAGCATGAGGCCGATGTCAACCGCGATGTCTATAGATGTCGGAAAGGCAGCAGCTCCCTCATGAGCAGCCTCAAATCTAAGGGAATCAGGTCGAGCAGCTCCATGTTGAGCAGCCGCATCCCGGCACCTACCAGTCTCCCAATTAGGCCTTTAACGAACCTGGGCAAAATACTCCGGCGGCAGACGGTCTCAAGCACTCAGAACTAGGATACATACCTGGAGTGTACCTCGTTGAGGGCCACGTCGCAGATGTTGCAAAATGCTCCTGCCGACACATAAGTACGGATTGGTACATTAAGTAGTTAGGCCATGAAGTCTTAATATAATTTTAACCGAATTCTTCGCCTCAAGACTTTCGTAGAAGATTCCGAGCCCTTTTAAATCTCCCGTTCTTAAACTGTCAGCTTGTGTCCAGTGGCGGCTGTCACGTCATGCGTAGAGCGAGTATCAGGGTCGCACATGCAGTAAGTACATCGTAGTAATTTAGTAACGTCTTGCTGTCTGTCCTTTCTATCCTCTCGGGAGGGAGCTGGCTATCCTTTACATAGACGGTAGAGACCTGTGAGTTGTGCCACTGATAAGTCACATAGATAATGGGAGGGGCGAAATTTTTTTTTTTTTTTTAAAAAAAAAAAAATCCTCTTTTTTTGCGGAATGTTCTTCCTGGTGAAATCATTACACATATGGAATGGCAGTGTCCAATTTCAATGGTTCTTATAGGTGGAACTCTTTAAGGGGGCTTTGGAATGATTCCACAAACCTACATTCTACCGGTATGGTACGCCTAGAAGTCGTGTTCGACCCATATTCATAACTTCCCCTGTAAACGACTTTACATTTGGAACTATAAGGTAATGAGCGCACCATGGATTGTAAACTGCTGTTGTAATTATTATTCTCTGAGGTCTGCAATAGAGATGTGAGAAGTAAACCATACAAGTATAGAATAACGTCATGTGACCATGACAAGAAATGCTACAAGGCGCTTATCACGTGATGGTCGTCACGTGAACGCAATAACTTCGCCCTTTGCCAAAGTATCAAAGACTTACACACAGCTACAAAATATTTAAGATACGTTGTGTGAGGGTGAAGGTATCCATTGATTATCTACTACCTATGGTTCCTGTGAGGCGTATGTGGGGTTCAATAGCATCACTTTTCCTTCATCATGCCCATGTAGCTTTCACCGTTTACCTAACACACACATCGCGCGTTCTCTCAATCGGTATCATTGTCTTGTTCCTCCCCGCGATCCTGATCCTTCCAGAAGGTGCAACTCAGCTAAAAAATTTCTTTCTTGTTGAGGCCGGCAAGTAGCATGTTATTCTGTGATCTCTTGGCCAAAGCGTTGATCCTGCCATGGACATCATCGTCCGCCCGAGGGGTTCCTAGCATCAGCGGCTCGAGGAGCCGCTTGACGGCGTCCCTGCGTTGCTTTAACTTCTTGGCTTCGTCCTTCTGAAGATCTCGTATCTTTTCGACTATGCGGCTGGCGGGCTCGGGGTCATAGTGCTCCATGGCATAGGCAGTCGAATCACATACGACTCACAGCCCAAAAACGTTTAGGTCTTTTCTCGGGTTAGACTCCAGACCGATCGTCGAAGCGCGAGACTCGGTGGGATGTCTAGAGATAGATCTTCTAAAGTAGAAGGTTCCGCCTCGCTATCCCTTTCAATCTCCTCACTAGATTCTAGTTGATTCTGGGCTAGGCTCGACTCTGTGGCCGGCTGTGCAGGGGTATAAACCCGTCCTTGAAGTGCCTGGAGCACTATCGGAGAACCCATTGTCGTGGTAGGAGTCGGGAACTGGCCCTGTACAAAGGAGTAGGTTGGTGGGTTGCGTAGTCCTCATGGTGCTGCTGATACGGCTGGGCGCTCGGAGCTGCCACTTGAGGTTGATTAGCCATAAAGTTGCTGTTGTGGCTGCGTATTCGGAAGAGTAGTGTTGCCGGTCGTAGTGCGCGCCATGGGCGGCCACCTCAGGTCAAAATTGCGTCGGCCAGGGACTATATCAAACACCTAGTTAGTAGATAGATGTGGAAAGAAATGGTTGGGAAACTTACAGTGTTAATTGTAGACTTCTTGGCTCGCAACCCGGTTTATGGTGTGATCGTCGCTCAAGTCAAGAGACACATCCTCTTCTATCTTTTCCACGTGCTCAACCAATTCTTCGATGGTATAGTCATATATCTGAAGAATGGCATGACAAACTTCGAAACGGAGCCGTTGACAATACGCACAGCACGGAAGCATGCTTTCTTCGATCTCGCGTCCAAGTTTGTCCGTGTACTCTCGGTCGTTACGTCTTTCGGGAACCTCGTCAACGTCATCTTCGCTGGAATAATCCCAGTCGAAGGCGGAGGGCCTATTTACATCTCCCCGGTAGTTGTGTTCGCTTCGTCGCTCGATTCGCTGCGTACTGAAGCTTCTGGGGGTCGCGTTATCCGCGTAGTATTCATCGCAATGGAGCAGTCGTGCTCGTGGAGGTGGAAATCGATTCATAATAGTAAATTAAATGAAGTCGAGTGGTACCTTGGTGATGTGGTCATGGAATGTAAGATGTAAAGGGGGAAAAAAAAAACTTCAGAATTGTGCGGCTACGAAGGAGGGTTTGATAAGGCTGCCACATTCAAAGAAGTACTTGCCTCAGTACATACCTCGCCCCTACACCTGTGGTTTAAGGCAATAGGGCTTTGTTCAGGTATACCCGTATCAGGCAACCAAGGTAATAGGGATCTCAGCGTTTAGGCTCGAATATGGGATTGGTGCCCTGCTGTTCAGGGTGCGATAGGGGAATATGTCTAAATTCGGGCTACTGCCTAATTCGCGTAGCATGAGTTACGAATTGACGTATAATCCAGATATATCTTATAACCTGGCTACAAACTCTTGACGACACCAGAAAAAGAATAGGCAGAGGTTGCGAGATTGTATATAAACCCGGGAGAACTCCAATGAATCAGAAGACGACGGAACTCTATTCAACTATCATTACAACGACATTATCTACGTAAATTAAAAAAAGAAAATACCGACCAAAGCACAAGGCTTGATTTGAAACCGAGCTCCACAAGCCCATATGTACCAGCTCCTACCAGTACAACCCATCCGCATTACCGGCGACAGCGGCGTGTATCTGTGACAATTTGTTTTTATCCGATATCACTGGTAGACTTGAGCATATCGTAACGTGTTAAAGGGTAGCTAAATCCCTCACATGAGGATAGAAAGCTAGGCGTTACCAGATTACAATATATTACACTCACGACCCTGACACCCACTCTCTACATGATATCCATAACCAGGCATTGCTAATAAGGAGATTCTTTTGCTGTCTTACCAGTTCCTAAACCTTTATCGCCGATTTCCTAGGTAGTAGTTATCATCCATCAACAGTGCGGATAGATGCCCTCAGCGAGTATTTTGAACCCCTTTCTACTCGCTACGTCGGAGCCTTGTTACTTAGGCCACTCATCATTTTCCTACCTACCTAGATAATGCTGAGTTTTTTTTTTTTTTTTTTTTTTTGTATTTGTCCTGCTATTCGGGGCTAGTTCACCGTTCTTCGTAGCTTTACGTAGTTCTTCACGGCCTCTTGCTAGCGCTCTGGCTCGACCCTCTCTACTTCGAGCCTGCGGGCAAGGGCAGTGCGTTAGCTCCTAGTGGTACTTCAGCTTCCAGGCTCGGAAAATCAGACATCAATTCCACCTGTTCGAGAGAGCTTCGCTTCTTCTCTAGCTCTTGTTGCTACAATGTTCCTGAGTATTGTTGTGAGAATTTTATCGAGGGGGAACATGGACATTTTTCAGGTACAAACAACCGGCACCATTGCGACTATCGGGTGCTTGCTTGTAAACACTAAAGCGCGAAGGCTACGGCAAAGATATCAGTCGAATTATAGGCAGAAGCTTCTGAATGAATTGTAATTCCGTCGTATACTGTGTTTGCGCCTTATCATTGACTCTTATAATCAATAGGAATACCCAAGAGGCTTTCAGAAGTAATTCTACCCCTGGACCTCATTGGAAGCTACGCAAGCTTTCATTTCTACGTAGACTGGTGTTATTAGTACTGTACTGATTAATATAATGATAACACAAACAGATTAGGACCGCAGACTGCTGGGGTAGACGAAAAGGATACTGCCTCCCTCGCACGAGGTTCCTATACATATCTAGTCCTTATCAAACAAACTCTCTTTGCTGCCTAATTTTTAATCTATACACCATCAATGATTCAATGATATTAACCAATCCAGTCTCGATAGCTTAAGGGACGGAAGGCCGTGCGCTGCTAGGCTCAACTTGAAGCTGCCGTGTAACCTTTCCGGCGGACGGGCCTCTTCCAGGCAGCATTTGCAATTCACGTTTAAGAGGCGTGCGGTTTGCAAAGGAACAAACGGTCGAAACTTCCATCTATTCCTCCTACCTGTCATCGTTTCTTCTTCTCCCATCGACGTATCCATTGTTACTGTTGAGACCGCTCAAACGCGATGAGGCCCGTAAAGATAACCGATTTCTCCCAAGGAAGCCTCACAGAGGCCAGCCTCCTCCTTCTCAGCACGGACAGGCAAGGCATCCAGTACCTGGCGCACCTGCTGGCCCGCAACGGCACCGACAACGGCATCCGGAGCAAAGAGGGCGGCGTCAAGCTGCCCAACGAGATCTGGCTTATGATCCTGGCCTTCGCACGCAAGGGCACGAAAGACCGGTTCCGCCTAGTCAAGGCCGAACAGCAGCAGCAGCAGCAGCAGCAGCAGCGCGAAGGATCGTCGGCCTCACCCGACACCATGCTGCTCCGCTGCACCCGACACGAGTTCGTCCCCCCTGAAGACGACGAGTATCTGCTGGCGGCGGCCAACCTCGTGGACAAGGACAGCGTGCGGGATTTCGAGCGCTACCTAGAGTGCTCGAGCTCGTCCACGGCCGCAGAGCTCGGTAGCAAGATCCCGGAGCTGCGCAAGCTGACCGGCCCGGAGAATACTTTCGAAGTCGTCCTGGACGGGTCGAATAAGAACCCCTGCCTGTACGGGTTCCTCGACGTGCCGGATTTCATCGCGCGGCTCGAAGAGGGCGAGTGCTGGGTATGCGACGGGAGTAGATTCATCTGCCCTGGTTGCACGGGAGGGGTAGCGTCTAGATTCGACGCCTTCATGGGTTGCGGCGTCGACCTCGCCTGCCCGCTCTGCATGGGCCTGGAGTTCAGCCAGAGCCATAAATTCTTCTTGGAAACATACTACTATGAGCCGCCGGACGATAGCCAAAGACAGGACACGTTGGAGTGGATAGAGGATCGATTGAAGGAGTTGGGCTATGGAGATGTAGCGGTGGAGGAGCGGGCATGCGGAAATGCAGAATAGTAGGTAGTAAACAGTAAGGGTCTTATGAGAAAGGGGCTCGGGAAAGCAGTATCGAGGCGTAGTGCCTTGATGAGTTTATCCATGATCTACCTAGAAATACGAATGAACTAGGTAACCATAGCTTTACCGCCGATTAGCTAGCTTGCAGCAGTGCTAGTTTCAGACTAGGAATACAACTAGGTCTCGACGCCGTATTCTATTATTAGGATGGTGGACGTATCAGTGATACGACGAATGTCGTAGTGGCTTAGATCGTCACATAGAAGTTTAGTGGTGTGCAAGTATATCGAGTCGTTGAGGGACTCTACTTAAACCTCATGTTCCCATCGGCTACCAAGGCACGTCAGTCAATATGTCTCCGGTAACGAGCTATCCAGCGCATATCTCGTTCTATAACCTCCTTCGAGCAAGATATCTTCGGTCATATCCAGAATCAGTATACCAGGAACCTCCCTAGAGCAGGCGTTACTCTTTGGTTAGTGGATGCATCGTGTGGCGACTTTCTTTACGCAGCTATAACCAAAACTGCATCGCCGACTTTCGTAGCATCGCAACAACCTGCTGGCAAATATACCATTAGTCTAATATGTATTTGATCGCAAACCAGAAGGTCATCTTACATTACCTAACCCCAAGACCCTGGTTCACTACGCGGTATTACCAACATCCAGAGATATCAAGATAGAGAAAGACAAAAAAGTAATACCCATTTAACTGTATAAATTATTCCAAGTGTCGATGTCGAAGTTTCTGGACTTGAAAGCCTTCATGTACCTACATGCATCATGTAGGCCGCCTTCTTTGGCTTCGAAAAGCGGAAACCGTTTCGCGGTGAAGTAAAATCCACCTAGAGCATATGGGTTGTGGGTGAATACCTCGCACTATCACTAGCGAGATGTAAAATGCAAGCACATCTTCAAAGGAATCTTAAAAAGACAATTTAGGGCCGTAGAACTGGGAAATCCCCTTTCTCGCGTCAAGAAGGCATGTACGCAACGTGCCCCCGTCTAGCGGCATTAGTAGAGCCAGCTGTACTATGAGATAGAAGAACATTCAGATTCGCACTCCCTCCTGCCTTTGAGTCCAACGAAGGAAGTCCGTAGCACGACAAAATGACGCTGTCTAGTCTTCTTTATCCACTGATCCGAGCAAGTCCAGCGGGAATCAAACAATAGCAAGTCACGCTTGTGATCTCACGGATGCATTGTACGAGTCCCAGAAGGACAAAAACGACATTAGGCGGCTATCTACTTAGCTCCCACATGCATTACGCGCGTCCAAACGGTCAAGGCAAAGCTTCTAGGTGCAGTGTTGGTCTGACGAGACCGCGCGTGTGGTTAATCGAAAGGAAGGTGGCTTGGTGTTGCAGACGCATCCTATATCTTGGAAGATACCTTATCGACGATCTCTGCGACGACAGCAGCTTCTACTCGTACAAGATGTCTTGTACTGCAACATCGCCACTGGCCGGTTGTTTGGATCTAAGCACCAACGGTGGGGACTAGGTATATATTGCACTTTGAATATGCCTTCTACGCTATATTCTCACCTCCAATCCGCCCATGCCGTTCGGATCCTTCTTGTGCATTTCTAAGGTCTTGGAACGCATTAGCGATCGGGGCTCGGGCTCCGTGTAGGCGTTGGAGCAGTAGCGAAAGAATATTTCGATAGTGTTTCGAGAGGAAGAACTATGCGACCATCTCATCCGATTATGAGCAATAAGCTTACACCGCCCAGGATTACCTGGGGCAGAGCGAGTCCGGCCAATTTATCCAGAGCTGACAATCTGCTCATCTGCTCATCTACACGCCTGCAAATTCGATGATGCTGTGCTACTCTGGGGTGGTTCCGTTAGTTACGAAACTGCCGGCTTATCCCACTTGTAGGTAACACGGCCCCAACCCGTGGCATTAAGCTACGAGGGCACGCAGTAAGCGGGTTAAACAAGCATCGGCACCCGTCCTGGCACCACCCCGTAGGCAACTGGGTTGCCACAAGAAACCCGTCAGATGCTTATCTTCGTTATTGTTGGCCGTCGCTGCTTGGTTGTCGCCGTAGAAACACCAACAAGTCTTTCCCACTCGCCTATTCGCCGAATAATTGCGATAGGAAGGTCAGGGATAGGCGACCTGAAGTCAGCATCACGCTCATGAAAGGCAATATTGGTTGGTCATATCAAAATTTGCATAAACGTTTTGATTGCGGGGGTAGTTGGAGAAGAACCCGTATCAGACCGATTAACCAATTCTTTCTCCTAAAAGTTTGACCTTTCCGGGTAGGATCATGACACGGCCTATAGAGTAGCGATTCTCGGACTTGCCAGTGGTCTCGACGGCTACACACTTAGGGATGTCGTGTTTCAAAAATCCATAGGTCGTTATAAATAAGATGGAAAACATCATGATTGCTTTGGAACTATATCGGTCGAACGCGCACCGTACTTTTGTCGAGGCTAAGTGAAAGCTTGGAGACTATTCAACCATGAATATCAGCGTGTCCGGATTAAATCCTGCGGGAGAGGTCCACGATCGCTACGTAGGAGCAATAGACTTCGGTGTCCGTGTAATCAAACTATTAATAAATCATCAAGCAGGTGAAATCTGATACTCATCAGGGGAACGCTGCTGTTGCTGTTGGTCTTACGGGTTTATAATCTGACGATCGTTCGGTTCAGAAACCTGGGTCTGGGGAAAGCCGTAAGCTCAGCGGGGGAGCACGGATGCCAAGACTCACGAAGCCAGGCGCTCGGGATTTAGAGGTGTGCTTCATACTTCATTTCCGCGCGCGTCCGCTTACATAGTAGAACGGGGTCTAGTTTATATCCTGCTTGCGTCCTGCATTAACCTAGACAGTTTCGGAGAATTTGTAAAGTAGGTGAGGGTAAGATAAGCAATAATGGAAATTTAATTTTCGTCTTGCATCACCGTAGTGGTTTCGAGATATCGCCGAAATTACAAGCACGCGAATAGCTCATTAGGTAGTATTCATTGCGACTGATATCCCACTTTCACCCAGGTTGGTCTGCTATTTTTCTAGAACTGTACCTCACGTCACTCGTGAATAAAATGATTAGTATGCGAGTGGTATGTGGGGCTGCTGGGGCAGGAGTGCGATTTTGCGAATAGCATCCATGTCCAAAATTAAATTAAGTTTAAGGAGCCGAAAGCCGGAACCGACTACGACTCCAGCCGGCACTTCTAGACCCACACCGGGACCGCACGCATTCCCAGTCGCCAGGTGCGGTGCTATGTATACCGGCGGATACGTACCTATATAGCTTGACATACGGTCTGCTCAACATTTATATCTTCTTCGTATAAGCTTCCTATCAAGTAGAGGATAAATGAAACACGCGTACAAGCGCTTGAAGAGGCGCGGTGAGTACATGGAGAATTAGGATCGGCCATGTTAAAACGATCAAATGGCGACACGACTGAAGCGAACGCCCAAGTCTTGGCTGAAACGTCCTGCTGCTGGCGGTCACGACTGCATATGATCGACAAGCCCCTTGTATAACTCGGATCGGTATCACAAAGACGCAAAATTGCTAAACCGGCCTGATAAATCAGCAGAGACTTTGTTTAATTCAACAGTTGATACGCGAGTGTTGTCCTATGGCTTACAGCGGATTGGGTTATATCATGTTACACGAGGATATAGGAACGTAGTTGTTGAGAGGGGTTAGGCCCGGCAGTAAACGGGATGCTTAGGTGCATTCGGGGAGTAGAGGAGAGAAAAGACGTGTCGAAAAGAGAGCCTTTAAAGAGAAAAACGGTTAATAGAAAAAAAATAAAAATATCGATACCTACAGTTGACACCACTAGCTCTACCCACTACAACCGATATATTGTCTGTTGCGCGCATAAAAATTGGGGAAGCATCATTAACATACCTTACGCGAGATCAGGTTCCACTCGACAACCGTAACTCTGGAAGGGCAGTGTAACTTGAGACGAGGGGCTGCGAAAGAAGTCAGCACGCTAAGAAGAAGCTGATAGGAGCGGAAATTTCGGCCACGTCTTCAGACCCAACGCTACAATGAGGCCTGGCATGAGGCTGTTGCCACCATGTGCAACCATCACGTAGCGCCTATTATGCGCCTGCGCAACCCATTCGGCGCTAGATCCCCCTCGAGCATCCTTCTATCGAGAGTAGAAACACGCATCTGGCTCGCGAGTTCGCCCCTACAGCTCCCGACTGGATGGGCGATGACTAAGGCAGGGGGGCCAAATCTTCTGGCGTCGTCGGGACCGGGGGCTGACGCCCCTTGTTACATATGATGAAATGCGTAGTATCCTATAGACCGCTGAACAGGGGCCTAAAAAAATATTCATATAGGTAAACCAAACAAGTCTGGAAAATTACGGTATCAGGAGTCGCATACCAAAGAAAACAGAAAGAAACCCAAGCCTTTTGCATGATCTTATCCATGTCAACCAAGATCAGATCGTTGAATAGGCCTACTTTTACACTAACAGAACTGGTCATGTGGACAAATTTCTAGAACCCTTGTTCAGTGGCCGATGGGATAAGCCTTTGAATTTGACTGACTATTCTACCCGGCTATAGCACTGCCCAGAAGCTTTGGGGGGGAACCTTTTGTCGATATAGAGCTGCGGCTTGATCCTGACGTTTGCTAGGTTATCAAGCGTTTCCCCAAATACTGAAACATCCTGGGGAGGTCAGACCAGTTAATTGGGAGGTGCCTAGAAATTCAGCTGAGTAGGCTAAGCTCGCGATAACCCCCGCCTCTCGTTTAAGCTCTCGAGGTGACCACCTTAGGTAGGTACCGATTATCGCCGATTCTTTAACGAGACATTAATGATGAACGATTCCGTGGGTGGCTTATTTCCGCGCATATGAGAGGAGACGCTAAGAGGTCCTAAGCTGTTCGCCTCCTGATGGAAAAGAAGGGTCATAAAACTGCTTAGCTAGCTCGGCCTAGCTTCTCTGACAACCTTCCACGCATTTGTCTCTAAGCTAGGCTCATCTCAGCGAGTCACGATCTCCAAGAGAATTTTGACGCATCCTCAGAATCCAACCGGAATCCTAACCGGGGATGTTGGCGGCTGTCGAGCACGAGAACATCTAGCATATCCACGTGTCTCTAGTACGGACCGGACTAATGGGATTCTACTTCTCGTACCTGGAAGATTCGGGACAGCATATGCTGTTATGGTTTGAGACGTGTTGGCGGTTTTCGTCAATCTTCATAGAACGCATCAAGAAAGGGTTATCAACGTTCACGTCTGCTGGACAATTGCGTGGGTTGGTGGTAAATGAGGTTCGATGCTTTTGTTCCAATTTTCATATCATGTGATGGCAGTTTCATGTTCTACCGTTGACACGCATGAATTCTTCGTTATATTGCGCTGTATCCGCATTTAGATCCTTGGGTAGGATCGCATGGGTCATCTATATTTCCGTATGGCTCTCCAAGCCGTCGGGAACCCCCAAGCTAGATGGGCGTGCCGTAGGATGGATAAGCACTGCAGCCTATCTTCCTATGCGCGTAGCTCCCTGCTAGCTTGAGGTCCGTCTTTGTATCGATACCGGTCAAGCTACATTATGATCATAGTAAGCAGACCGGTAAGGGAGGGGAGGAAGCCTTGAGCTGATCGGTCTGTACGGCAGGGAGCCACGGATTGGATGTACCCCATACTCAATATGCACCAATCCCAGAGCGCTGACTGCCAAGCATTCGATCACGGCTCTAATTTCAGATAATAAGTGGGTAATATGTCTGACGTAGCAGCCGGGGTCTCGAATGGTCATTTCTGAACTGCTCCAAGTAGCTAGGAGGTAGGTCTCTTATTGGCAAACTTTTCAGCCACTGACAAGATCAGATCAGGGCCGCGGGCTCAATTCGAGCTGACGGCCCACCTGGGACTTCTTTAGAATCAGAGACGACCATGTTTTCAAGGTCATCATCAGCAATTTCACTCGGGAATTTAACCTGCTAAAAAAAAAACACTGATCGAGCTAGGATGCGAGTTTTATTTCCTATCGTTGTCAAAGTAACCATGAGTTGTCGAAACCCGTGAGTCTCTGCAGGATTGGGGGACAGAGGATCGGGCTTCTGTTGGTCAGGACGACCCAGACACCGGGAACCGAGCAGCCAGCAAAATTCATGGTTGCATGTTTACGATACCGCTAGCAAACTGACAAAAAAAAGGCTTCCCATGCCATCTCTGCGTCCTCCGGCAGGCCAGAGCGAGCTTTCGTCATGGTTGATGCCACGTGCATTAGGTGGTGTAACCGGACGCATTGAGTTGACGGAGACTTTCAGGGCGTATGAGCAGTGCGGTAATCGTGGTGACGCTAATTGTAGCACGCAGCCTTGCCGCCTCGGGAGAACCACGTCCCGTTTACCGTCCCAGGCCTAATCAGTGAAGCCGACGGCAAACATCTGCGAAGCAAATCATACTTCACGTTTAATACTGGAAACAGACTTGGCGTAAAATCCGTATCTTAAGAAACTTGGGCGTACGTCTTTAAGAGGTATTTTTGGAAACGCTAAACCTTTGAATTCGACCCTGCGATGAGCACGTAAATACCATGAATTTTGAAATATCGAAACTTAACCCCCGTGGCCTAAACACGTGATACATGGTTGCAACGCTATTCTGCCTAGGTTGTCAGAGGACGAGTTGATCCTTGAGTACGTTGTAGATAGGCAAGGGTCTTAACTAGTATGTACACCCCAATGAGCAAGTGCTAGGTATTAGGAGTAGCAACTGTGCGAATCCCGAAGAGGTGGTGGTAGTGTGGAGGGAAGCGAGTTAAGGACACAATTGGTCTACCCCATGGAGGGGACGTTGTAGACGATGTGATGGTTGGGAGACTGGAGTCAAATTTGTTGTTACACAAAGAGCGCCACCAGAACCTTCATCTCACGTTGTCGAATCAAGCTTCGAATTTATCGAGAAGCATCCACTACTCATGCATCTCCCGGGGCCCACGAAACCCGCCATTTTGACAGTATCAACAGGGTACTCACGTACTAGATACGCCGTGATTCTATCGGTGGCTATTTCTCTGGTGCTAGACCCCTGTCGGCACAGCCCTACAGGGCGTCGAGAGCGTACGATACTCCCATGTCAGCGTGTGGCTGCAGGTCAGACCCATGGAAGCCCCCAGCAGACCTGTGGCCCACGATCGCACACCGTAGCACGCAGGTAGAAGAACAGTGAGCAATACATGGGGACGAACAATCCTCCGCGAGCCGAATCATATTGGCTTCTTTGCCAGAAACCTATTCGATTTTTCCCCGCGGATTCTCCATGCGGATAGGGCTCGCACGGTTGAGACAAAAAGGTACATTCTCCTACCGCGTACCAGGAGCTAGGTCGATATTTCCAGAGCCGGAAGTCCTTGGCGTTACTATACTTGTTTCCTTCGTGTTGACGATGACTCGTTTCCTGATGTAGACGCAAGGCCCCGGGTGTATGAGTGGTTTATTTGTAGACGTCAGAGCTAAGCCGCGTTGTGCAAGATAATATGTACGGCTGATCGTCTCGAACTTTACGTGTTGCTATTAATGCAGGAACGGCGTGCCGACCCTAAAAAATTCTTTATATTTGGCGGGTGCCCACACCCAGTCTTACCTCTCAGTTTTAGCGAGTTTCTTGACGTATCGCACACGACCTGAGGTCGCATTCATCTGACAGGTATATATCCCCAAAGACCGACTAGCCAATGTTAGTTACGTGTGATATAATACGGTTAGTGATATTGGTCCGCTAACGCGCCTTGCAGTCTTCGATAATTCAACATGGTCGGCGTTCCTGGAAAGTACAAAGGGTGTAATACCTGCCGGGCTAGGCGAGTAGCATGCGACAACGGAAGGCCGTTCTGCAAAAAGTGCACGGATTATGGTCGTGAATGCGGTGGATACGAGAGGGAGGTTAGTAGCCAAACTCCAACCCCCGGGTCGATCTCAGGAATACGCTCCCAGCAGTTTCGGTGCCCAAGTTAGCTTTCTATATACCATCCGTCCGAATATCCCTATGATTTGTTAAATTCATGGGAGCGAATAGCTAACCGGCAAGTGTAAATCAGACCGTATTCATAGTCGGCACTCCGGATGACAAAGGGAGATGTTCGTCTCATCCGCCACGAAATCAGCAGAGTAAGAAAGCCAAAGGCAAGGCGATTCAGCATACAGATAAGCTGGATTTCATCGCTACCGAGCCGTGGCAGCCCGCATGGATAGACGTGATTTCGTTATCGTCAGCTGCCGGGTCGCATCGCGTCCGCTTTGTTGCTCTCCAGACGGACCTCGACTCCGCGATTCGGCCTGGAAGTGGTTCGCCACGGAGGGACGCCGACGTCAAGTTGTCTCTCAAGGGGTTTCGCGCTCTCGACGCAAAGCCGACATTCGGCCACGAACCTTTTAGTATGAAATCTCGCTGTCTTATCAATCTACCGCCGAAAAGTAGCAATAGGCAGGCGGCCAGTGCTAGCACGGACGGATTCTGCGTATTCCTATACGAGGTATGCCCTCACTTCTCCAGCCAGCTGAGCTTCGTTTGCTTAACTTGTGATATAGCAAAATTCCTCGGCTGCTTACAGTAGCGAAGCGCCGTGGAAAGCCCCTCTTACCCTATCCGACCGGATTCGGGATCGAGGCCCTGCCGCGTACCAGTTTTTCCCGGAGCACCATTTCTTTGCTCGGGTTTATAGACCCAGTGCTGTGAGTAAATAAAATAATTGCCCCGGGATGTGTAGCTACTGACGTCCAGGATAGATTTGGGCAGCCTTACTCAACCGTCAGCCAACCTTCCTTTGCTCGCCCGAGTGGACGGTCGTACCGTGGGAAAGACACCCTAGAACGCCGTTTGATGATCTACTCGACATAGTCGTTCTTCTACCGTCGATATTTTCGCAAGCAAGCAACATATCGCCGCTGGACGCGCCTAGCTGTCGTCGCCTAAAGGCGAAGGAATTTTTGGACTGCTGTGTCAACATTGAAAGGCAATTTGACATCTGGTATAGCATGTTGCACCAGAGGGTTGGCGAGTCAGGGTCCATGCTATACTGGGCGGCCGACGCGTTGACGACGGAAACGCACGTGCCGTTCTCTAGCGTATTCAACTTCCCTTCGCCATTAATGGGGCTAGTTCACGTCTACTACTGGGCCGTTCTTATCAGCTTTCACCAGTGCATATATGCGATGCTAGATAGCATCTTCGAATCCGAGGGGAAGATAACTCCCGACGGCCCCAGCGTGTTGCCTGAGATACCTCCGGGATTGGATATCCAGAAGTATCAGCCCTCTCGGACGAGGATCCTAGCAGAAAACGTGTGCCGAAGCTTGGACTTCACCCTCCAGACCACGTGGCAGCCGGATCTCTTGGCGGCTCCTTTATGGGTCGTCAAAGAGTTCTATGACGGAATCGGTCACTTTGGAGACGGCGAGCTAGAACGCCTATGGTGCACAGGGTTTAAGGGTAGATTAGAAGTAAAAGGTTGCGAGATGAGTTTGTGCTTGCAAGAAAAGAAATGGGTTGATGTCAAGAGGTTTGGGTAGGTACTGTAACATTGGCAAAAGTAACTGGCGTAACGGATGTGGAGACCCAACTTTAAAGCACAGCCATGAGTTTTTGCTAGACTTGGATTCATGATGTAGGAATTTGATGGCTTTCCATTCTGATGATGATGTTGATGAGATCATTTTGTTAAGGTTAAATTTTACTATGAGAGAGAATTACACTGTTTGGGCCATTAGTAACACTAAGTGGATCACATAATCAAGGAGAAGCTTTGAGGAAGGTACACACGCTTAATATTCCATTTACGAAGAGATTTGTATTGTAAGTGGCGGTGCAGAACAACTTTATGCTAGGTGATTACATAACCCGATTTACACATTGTAAACCGTGCCTTACCTACATCAATGTATGTGTAGTATGGGGTACTTAGGTACGCGGAGCTTAAGAGCTTTCTGTGGCTTGAGCTTCAGGCGTCCCTCCCCCTCTAGCGTTTGGCTGCAGGGAGCTTCGTAACTCTGGCAGCCTTGCGTACTTCCCCGTCAACCTCGCCGAATTCCCAAGTCATTCTTGAGCATTACCATAGCTCACCATACACCTTTTCAGACCCTATCCAAATCTTTTTAATTTCTACTACTCTTCAATATGGCGTCGGGATACGATAGAGCTCTTTCCGGTAAGTTCTTTCCCCCAAACTGACAGTTCAAACGGTGAAACGGCTTAACTAACTTGGTATACCTACAGTGTTCAGGTTCGTCTCGGATAAAAGCACTACAAACTATATCTTTCTGATGCATTTATAGTCCGGATGGACATGTCTTCCAGGTAGAATACGCCGGTGAAGCTGTCAAGCGAGGTATTAATCTCCCCAACCCGCCCAATCGCTCTAATCTAACGTCGTTTAGGTACCTGCGCCGTCGGCGTGAAAGGTGCAGATATCGTCGTGCTCGGTTGTGAGAAGAGATCGGCTATGAAGCTGCAAGACACGCGCATTACCCCCTCCAAGATCGGTCTCATCGACACCCACGTTTGCCTCGCATTTGCCGGCCTAAACGCCGACGCCCGAATTCTAGTCGATAAGGCGCGACTAGAAGCGCAATCGCACCGCCTGACGGTTGAGGACCCGGTATCAATCGAGTACATCACCAAGTACGTCGCCGGCGTGCAGCAGAGATATACGCAGAGCGGTGGTGTGCGGCCTTTCGGAATCAGCACGATGATCGTAGGCTTCGACAAGGGCAGCAAAGTACCTAGACTTTATCAGACCGAGCCGAGCGGTATCTACTCAGCGTGGTATGCATATCTGTCCTCTATGATGGTAGTTGGTGGGGTAACACTTGTGCTGATCTACTACGCAGGAAGGCAAATGCCATCGGCCGCTCTAGCAAGACGGTCCGAGAATTCTTAGAACGCAACTACAAGGAAGACATGGATCGCGAAGCGACCATTCGGCTAGCTATAAAGTCGCTACTGGAAGTCGTGCAGACGGGTGCAAAGAACATCGAAATCGCCATCATGGCTCCTGGAAAGACGCTTGAGCTACTGCCGGTGGAAGACATCGAGGGCTACGTCAAGAATATCGAGCAGGAGAAGCAGGAGGAAGCCGCTAAGAAGAAGACCGGTCGAACACCAGGGACCGGTAGCGCGGCGATCCTGACTAGAGAGCGAGAAGGTGGTAGTGATTAAAGCATGAAACGTAGCCGAAGTTTTGTAGGGCTTTAGAAGATGAACAATAAGGGCATGTCACTATTAGTACACTATCAGCCCCAAAAGACATGCATCATCGTCATCCTCCTCCTCTTTGTGTTATTTATCTTGTTGTCCTAGAAGTCTAAATGTGTGGTATCATGTAAATGTATCGCTCTGCAACCCCGGAATCATGCTCGTCGTAAGTTTCTATCATAGCCTAGGCTTCTTTTCTCATCCGAGCTTATCCGCGTCGGCCTGAATGTCGAAAATCGACCTGTTCTGACTTCCCTTCACCCGTTCATCTTTGAGCATACGGTTATCCATTCGCGCATCCTCGCCTTCGACTGTCAGAGCGGGCTTCGGTACGACGGCATCGATGACGAAGTGGTTGTCGCAATGGGGGCAGTATTCATCGGCCTCCTCGAACTCCTGGGCGTCCTTGCGGAAGCACTTCTTGCACTTTTTGCAGGCGAACGTCATCTCGAAGGTCTGTAGCAGCGGGTGGGATTCTTGCTCCTGGTGGCATTCCGCGCAGTCGAACCATTTTTTACCTAGAAAAGAGAATATCAGTAAACACGCCTAAACACCCTTAGAGGGATAACGAGCGTGAAGGAGTTTTGCAAGAAACGTACAGCACGGCGAGCGGATAGCCACTTGAGCATTCAGTATGTGTTTACTATATAACCATTAGCCTTCATTTGAAGAAATAGTTTCTTGAATACCGTCTGAAACTTACCACATCTTGAAGAGCTATTAAGTTGTTACAACGCACTATAAATGACTATTTTTGGAGTTGACGAGCAGATTCGCTTTTTTGCAAGTCGCAACGCGTTATGAATTTTGGGGTGGGTTTCTAATCGGTTCCTTATTCCCCCCCTTATCCTCTAGTGAATTAGTGAATATGATTACCTGATTGCGGGGTCTTAGCGCGATTAGCTCCTTATCAATCCGACTCTAGCGCATTACCAACAGCAACTCCAGGACCCCTGGCCGCCCTGGCCGCCCTGGCCACGACATATGAGGCTTGCCTTTTCTTTAACCACCGACAATATTGAAGCACGCTTAATTTACATGCAAGGCTGTAAAATAAGGCCAGACTTAAACTGGTCACTGCCATATTGTATAGGAGTTTACACTAGGATAAAATCCAAGTACGTATCAAGTCGATTATCAAATACTTACAACAGTTCATTCGTCCTTTTGACGAGCGGGTTTTCTTCCTCGAGAAAAGAACACTGCATCCTCCTCAGGCAGAAGCGCTATAAAGCAACCTAAGACGATATGTAAAGATATTAAAGTTTATAGCACTCATTAGATTTTTCTTTCTAATAGTAACCGGGCCGCCAAATTTAACTCAAACCCATCCAAGACAATTCACCCCAATCATTTCATTATCATTTCGTAGAAGCATTTCCAAGTAAATTACCACCTCAACCCCGAAGTCTGGTACTTCAACCCAAATACCGCTGTGGATCAATCTCCAATTACTCTTGTCTTGTCTTGACTTGTATTGTCTTATCCTATCCTACAACAAACTCCCAAGTCTTCATTCAAAAGAAGACTTAGCTCTTGAAGCAGTTGAACCTGCCGAAGCTAAAGCGCCATGGCCCTCGGTGGACCCCATGTCGACCAGCGGTGACGTTGGTGCCGAAGTGCCGGCCGCCAAAGCTCTTACTATAGAAGAAAGGCATCGTTTGTAGCC
Organism: Daldinia bambusicola; assembly: GCA_022478815.1. NCBI lineage: Eukaryota > Fungi > Ascomycota > Sordariomycetes > Xylariales > Hypoxylaceae > Daldinia > Daldinia bambusicola. Next base: position 561,957 of record MU284067.1, read on the forward strand.
CCTATTGGACTATCAGACTGATTAGGTTGGCCAGGCCCAACATCCGTTGAAAAGGATTTGACTTACTATTTTGATTCTGTTTTATGATAACTAGTAATGTAACCTCGATAACTTGGCTAGGTATGACGACGTTGGGTGGGAAGCTTAGAGTAGGGAAAGTAAAGATTTCTGGCAAGTATTTAAATAGAACGGTGCTGAGAATGTTCCAGTTTCTGAGGTTGTAATTAATTCTTGCAAGAAGGTAAATATCAAGGAATCTGGCATCATTGGGCCGACCTAATGGCAAGTCGCTCGACTCTACACTTACAACTTATATGAATTACGTCACAGAAGAACAACAGCTACTGAAACTGGGACCAGCGATTTCGTTGATTGGCTTGGTAACTTGGCGAGCTGCGTGATTATGTATTGTACCTAGGTACTCACTAAGAGAATGTTCTGAGCGGGAACATACCTTACCGCCTTAAGGGGGTATTTGAAAGCTGTTACAGTGATAATATCAGCTTATTAAAAGGGTATTAAAGTGAATATATGAATGAGGTGATTATTAAATGAATATATATTTATTTATAATATGATATTTAAGTTTTAATATTATGTTATACGAATATAATTTTAATTAAATATGGTTTTATATATATAATATAATGTTTATATATAATTATTTTAATTTAAAATTATTTTAAAATTATTTTTAAATTTAAAAATTATTTAAAAAAAAAAAAAAAATTATATAATATTTAAATAAAAAGCGATAAAATTAATAAATAAAAAAAATTAAAATATTAAATATTATTTTTCGTGAAATTTAAATGTATAACTTTAACTTTAAAAAGTTTTTTTAAAATAAAGTATATATATATAAAATTAATTTAATAAATAATTAATTTATTAAATTAATTTATATTACATTAATATATTTTATTATATAAAATTTTTTTATAATTTAATTATATATATTTATTAAACTTTTATATTAATGTATTATTTAATAATTTTATTTTTTTTATTTTTTTATTTTAAAATAAATTTTTATTTTAAAATAATTTAAAAATTAAATTATATTTTAAAATAAATTTCTAAAATTAAATATATTTTTAAATAAAAACATAAATATCAGGTTTTTAAATACATAATATATATATATTAAAATGGTTTTACCTTTATAATAATATATTATTTTTAACATACGTACAATTATTATTTTAAACGAGAAATATCATATCTTTCGCGTAACACTTTAATGTAAGCATTTACACCCCCGAAATTATCCCTGTAATGATTTTCAAAAACCCCCCCAGCGCGCTAAGGTAGCCACAATATGTAGGTATCTAACCAAATTCAAATTGGTGCTATACATACCTTAGGTACATATGTACATACATGCATGTACCTAACATCAGCCACACCTGCGGGCCCGTTTTCTTCACCTTAATCCTCAACACTAAAACAAATCTAAACTTCACCTTTAGACGATGTCAATATCACGGCTTTTCATATTCTAGTATTAGTGACACAATAGGTATATCTCGGCTTCTCTCCATGAAAGACAAACTATCCCGTTCGCCATTTTACGTGCTCTCAATCTAATAAAACCAATGCGGATACTGAAGAAGCTTGGCAATGAGCTGAGGATAAAAATAGGAAATGATTGGCTTATATCCTAGCTATTTTGTATCTAGCAGATGTAACCAGAACTTCTCACACAGCCCTACGATAGTAATGCAAGGATATGTATGGGCCTTTTTAGTTCCTGTAACTAAAAAAGAATCCTATAAGCCCGGGCCCCCCTACAATCAGTTCAAATGTCGCGGACCGAGAAAAAAAAAATAATAATAAAATAATGATATGATTTGTTCTTAATCCCTTCTCTATTATAAAGCAATCCGGAAAAAGAAAAGAATACATTGAAAGATACATATATTTCACGCACGAACCAACCAAGAGAATGTCGATGATCGACTATTCCGGCTGGGCCATCCGCCGAAATGGCTCTTGCAGAGGGGAAGTCGACTGCGGGCCGACCAGAGCTCCCTTCCACGCGTGCTGTCCATCCTCGACAGAGTGTCCGAGTCAATATAACGTAGCATGTTGTCCATTCGGCCAGAATTGCACGGCGGCGGCCGTCGAGACTCCTCGTTGCGCCAATGAGTCGTGGGCCATGTTCGACAACGCGGGTTTCTTCTGCTGCGAAAGGGGATATATAGGTTACAACTTCGGCGGCACCGACGGATGTTCTAAATCGGGGGCTGTCTTGCCGGACGGCGCGTTACCTCTCGCCGAGATTTCTCAAGGTATAATTAACAAACAAACTCGAATCGCTGGAAATAACGGTTAGACTGATCTTCCCCCGCTCTACCTATAGCCAGTCTTTCCTCAAGCTCGATAGCGCAGACATCATCGTCATCAACAGCATCACCCACATCATCATCTACATCAACACCTACCTCAGATCCACAATCCGACTCAGGTAACTCTGCACCTGTTGGCCCGATAGTTGGGGGCGTGGTCGGAGGAGTCGCGTTTCTCGGACTCGTTATCATATGTTTATGGTTCGTCCGGCGGAGAAAAGCCCGGGCGCAGCAAGACGTCCAGCAGAGCTTCATGCTGAACCAAGAGCCTCCCCCCAAAGAGCATCCTCTCGAAGAACTTCCCTCGGAGCTTCGAGCGGTATCTCCTCCTCGAGGCTCCCCGGGTCCGACGTCGGTCTCGACGATCAACGAGAAATTCGCGCCGTCAGTGAAGCCCACTCGAATAGAGATCGACGGCAACCCTCGCTCCGAATTACCGAATGACGCTGCCACGAGATATGAGCTGGCTTAAACCGTTTGTGTGCGCAGGTGGCGTCGGCGCATTTTATATATAAAACGCGGTAGAAGCGGTGGATTGCAGGCAATCGACGCCACTAGTTCCACAAGGGGGTTCCGGTGCCACGTTGTTCATAAAAACAAAGACTATTTTTGGATACAGACGATGAAACTTCTTGTATATACTATAAACTTCATGCCCAGAGCAACTGATTCTTAAGAAATTCTTAATTTATATAGAAAACCAACAAGGGATGCACTTTGTCACATGTCATGATTTAGGCCCAATATCAAATACCTAATAGAACTCGAATCACATTTGAGCTATGATAGCTAGTATTGTAAATGACTTTGCATTAGCTATTAAGACAATATTATAGGCATTTAGTTTTACCTTCCCGCCGTAATTAATAGTCTGGTATGCGATAGAACTCTTTACCTGCATGTACAAAAGCTCTTTCACATTGTATATATCACAAGGCCCAGCTAACTCGCGTGATACAAGATCGACAGGTCGCCGGAATACCCGCTAATAAAGCAGACTGACTGACAGTTAATTGTGTTTCAATTTCGCATCCCCAAGTTACGTAAAAGTATAGTCCAAGAGACTTCCCTAAAAAGTGGAAAAGATATTGAGGTTACCGTATAATACGTTCTATGCACAAAGAATAAACAACTCGGTCTGTTATGCTTACAAATTTATCTTCATAGACGCCACGAGTCAAATCTTCAACCACTCACAAGCTTGACCACTCATGATCTAAAGTTAATGAAAGCGAATGTCTCGCTTCTAGAGGTAACTCGGCTACCAGCTCCCAAATGAGATGTTTGGGAACTCTAGCAAGAGCCATTTGACATGGATTCTGTAAATCTTTTGGTTTTCGATATACAGCGGAGCTGTTACACAAAGAAGCTTGTTCGAATCCAGGCTGGAAAGGGGCTTGAATGATATGACCTAGACCATGAACGAAGAAGACTTTGGATCACATAATTTATACAAGGCAATAGTTATTAGTAGCAGTGAATTTAATGTCCATAACGATCCTCAGAGAAAAAATTCGATCAGGCAAACAATATATATATCAAACCCTCCCAACGCAAGAGTCGGTAGTAACTCGGGCCCGAAAAAGTAAGCAGAAGAATCCACATTTCGAAGGACGGAGAAGAGGCGTTACGTATGCTTCATTACGCGTTGACTACCTACCTACCTAACCTATTCTAAGCCCATAAGGAGTAGCAATTACGTGATTAGGACTCGACAGAAAGAGTATTTAGGGGTCGATCTAGGTAGGTATATGTGTGAATTTGTCTTCTCGTGGCTCAGATTATGGAAATAGCTGCACATTACGAATCCCCCGTCGGCCCGGTACCGTTTCGCAAACCCCGGGGCAAAGACGGGAGGAGCAAACAACCGTCTTTATAGCAGCGTAGGGCATGGGGGTATAGTTATGACTATGTATCATGTATATTGAAGGACTTCCCTTAACGACTCTTTTTAGGGGGTGTGAAGGTGTTGTCGCACCGGCCAGCGCCTCAGGGACTAATCGGCTTCTTCCGTCCATTTCTACATAGGAGGTAAGTAGGTATTATTGGATGATATGACATGCTGCAAATCCAAATTCAGCCCCGTCCCAGGATAGATTACTCAGGTCGTTTGCGTAGTTTACGCGTAACAGCCCTCCTTGGTTTCAAATCCGCCTTTGGCGCAGTCGTGGGCTGGCTGGCGTGGATTGCGAAACTTCTGACTTGTCTTCTGAAAGAAGTGAAAGTGCAAACACATCATAGGGCTCAACGGAAAGAAGACAAAGGGTGGGAAGGGAAAAAAAAAAGGAGAATGCAAAGTTTCTGTCCTTATAAACGCTACGTCTTTTCCACAATGGATTCTTCTCCTCCTTTTCTCTCGGCATCAAACAACAGTCTTTCATCTTCGGACAACAAAGTTAGCTATCGTCTCATAAAATCATCCAAATCCGCCAAAAACCGCCTTTCCAACCATATAAACCCTTCTCCAAATACAATCAAAACAAAATGCTCTTCAAAGCGCTCCCCCTCGCCGCCTTGGTCTCCGTCGCCTTCGGCCTTCCTGCTCCGCAGCAGCAGCCTCCATCCAGCATAACCCCGGGCGCCGCCATCCCAACCGCCTTCCCCAACCCGGGAGGCGACCACTCCCACTCGAGCGGCGCCTTCCCCACGGGTGCTCCCAGCGTGAGCGGCGAGCACCCTCACAGCCATGCACTCCCGTCCGGGTTCGCGCCTCTTGCCGGCGGCGGCAGCTTCACCGGGCTACCGAGCGGATTCCCCACCGACCTGCCCAGCGGGTTCCCAACGGCCCTCCCGAGCGGGTTTCCTAGCGGGTTCCCGGGCGAGTTCGGCCACGGCCACGGCTCCCACGGCGCTCATAGCGGGCTCCCCAGCGGTTTCCCTAGTGGCTTTCCTAGTGGGTTCCACCACGCGGGTACCCGCACCGGCCCTCCTAGCGGCTTCCCTACCAACCACCCAACTGGCCTGCCCTCTGGCCTTCCTTCCGGGTTCCCTACCGATGGTTTCCCCGGTAGCGGCGCCGCTCCGACCGGTGCGCCTACCGGCGTTCCCGCGATTCCCTCCGTCTCCGCCTAGAGAATTGTTTGATGGCGATATGGATATGGTGCATACCTAGCGTCCAAGCTAAGGGTTGTACCTAACGAGAAGAACATGAGAACCATTAGCTAGCTGGTGAGGCAAACGAAAAAAAAAAGGGGGGGGGGCGAACTTAAAAAGAAATATGGTTGGTAAATCCTCATTTTTTGTATCAGATTAGCTTGGGGAGCCTCGCATTATCTATCATGTACCTCTTATTATAGACATTTCTGGGGAGTTTTAGGATGCTCCTGCTCTTAGGGGGATTGTTTGGTACCTGTCATCATTCGTTTTGGAGGCTCTGGAGCTAGTCTCTGAACATCATTGCAGCATTACTCTTCATAAACATTTTGGGATTACACAATCCGCCTTACAATAGGAATATATATATATGGATCGTATGAAACGTTACATATGTGACAGTCTAGAATAGTCAATATAAATGCTAGCTACTATTACCCCTTAATTTCGTACGATAAACCTGTATCTTCGTAGGAGAGAAAAGAAGCGACTTTGAAAGTCATGAGGCTTAAGCTTAAAATTGTATTCGGAGTAACATGGAAATCTAGAATATTTTCATGTAGATGACGCCCGCGCCGGGAATAGCATGAAAAGGGGTTAGTATGAATAATCTTGCAGCGCTTGGCAGATGAATTGAATATGTAAAGGAAACAATGTCCAAAAGCCCTTGCTGTTCTATTGTAACCTTATCCTACATACAATTTACCTTTGTCGTCTCAGGTTCGCACAGGCAAAAACATCTAAGCACTATCGTCGATAGGAATTAATTTAGAAATCTTTCTGTGTCGCTACCAAAGCTGATTCGAAGGCTTCGGCGAACGCGACACAGTCCTCGAACGAGTTGTATAGAGGAGCGGGAGCAACACGAATTACGTTTGGCCTCCTCTCATCTACAATGACGCTATTCGCCTCTAACTCCTTCATTACCTGGTCTAGGATGCTGTCTGCTAGCAGCAGACTCAGCTGGGCGCCACGCTGCTCCGGATCGGACGGGGTAATTATTCGGAATAACTGTTTTGCATCTTCCGATAGGAGGGAGAGGCACTGCTCGAGGAATGCGGTAAGCCTCTTAGATTTTTCTCGGAGGGGTAAGACTCCACCGGCAAGTTCGAAGACTTCGAGCGAGGCGCTGAGACTTGTGATATCGAGGATGCTGGGGTTGCTCAGCTGGAATCCGGCTGCTCCTTTTACGGGGTGAAACTTGGTTTCCATCTGAAAGCGAGTCGCCTTGTCGTTCCCCCACCAGCCCGACAGTCGCTTACCGTATCCCCTCTCGGGTTCCTCGTCGGTGATCGTCGTAGTCACTAAGCTGTTGCGTGAATTGATAAACATACCTCCTATGCAGCCCGGACCTCCGTTTAGGTACTTGTACGTGCACCAGGCAGCGGCATCCACGTCCCAGTCGTGCAGATGAAGAGGGACGTTGCCAGCCGCGTGGGCCATATCCCAGATGATAAAGATGTCGTGCTTGTGCGCAAAAGCGGTGATGGTTGGGATATCCAATAGCTGACCGGTGTAATACTGGATGCCGGGCAACAAAATCAACGCCGTATCCGAAGCGTGCTTCGAGATGATAGACTGGATATCGTACGTGGTGATGAGAGCATCCTCTGAATACGGTGATTCTACGGTCACCATAGACGTGCTTGGGGATAGACCATGATGGCGGATCTGGCTTAGTACGGCAAACTATCACGTCTCAGCGAGCGCACGTCTGTCGTCATGCGGATCATCTCTTACATGATCGCTTGGGAAGGCCTTGCTTTCAAGGATAATTTTGTGCTTCCCCTTCGGATCGGGGCGATAGAAGGCGGACATCAACAGGTGCAAATTCGCGGTCAGGGTCTGCATGACAGCTACTTCTGATTCATCGGCGCCGACTACGGATGCCATCAATTTGGCAGCTCGGGCGTCAGCGTCGAGCCATGTCGGTAGAGGGGAGTCGTCTAGAGGCTTGAAGTGCCCCTGGACACCTTGGGTTGACCAGGTTTGGAGATACTGGTTGATGCGAGCCGCGGTTCTTTTGGGTTGCAGTCCGAGAGAGTTGCCGCAGAGGTATGTACATGGGGTTGTCTCGTCGGCTGAGGCGGCATCGTTATGATCTAGCGAAGTTCAGTAAAGAGTAACGATTCTCGGTTGGTGGGGACTAGAAAAGGCAGTTCACCTGGTTGCTGCTGCTGCTGCTGCTGTTGTGGTTCTTGCTGGGGCTTCTCCAGCTTCTCCAGAGTAGTCCGTTTAATATCAGCCTTGGTGGGGATTCGAAATTCGGCCCTCAAATGGCGGAGGCCATCCTCCCTGTCCAAGATTTCAGCCTGAGCACGAAGATTCGAAAAGCGCGATTGGTCGGATGAGGCGCTCATTCTAAGCTAAAAAGGGATTAAAAGATGGTAATAACGTCACTTTGTACAATATTGTTAAATACCAAATACCTAATGGGATTATGGTCCCACGCGAGGATTGATTTGATGAATAATAGTTGTTTGATGGCGTACGTTAACCCGGGTTATGAAGGTGGTGGTGGTAGGTGGTGAATGGTGAGTGCATGTGTAATGAGTTAGTTACTCCCCCGTCACTCCGATTCAGGTCCAACTTTGGATTTTCTCTCTTCGATAACCCCGCGATCTCGTTTTTTTTTTTTTTTTTTTTCTGCTCCAATCTCCTTGCGGCACTAGGCTAGTAGGGCAGTACCTGGAGTACCTAAAAGCTGCTACTAAGGCAATAAGGGCAGTAGGGCAGTAGGGCAGTAGGGCAGTAGGTACCTCGTAGGCACCTGAACCCAATTATGGTAGGTGGGGTAAAGAAAAGGCGGGATTGGGGCGATCAACTGCAAGTAAATTACGTCGTTTACCTAACATCTACATAACACCTACCTAACCCAACACTAAATTCGACTAAACGAAGAAAACGTTTAGTCATGATGCATCAAAAAAGACAAATCGATCCAACTTACTTACGAGATAGAAATTCGAACAAGCCGAAATACCTAGAGATATTAGGTACCTGGAGACTTACCTGGTAACCCTGGATGTATTGCAAATTATCCGCAACGTGCCCGTAAATTGCACAGGCTCGGGTGGTACGAATTGGCTAACAAGCTTCGTCAAGCTTTCTTGGACAGATCGAATATATTACCTTTCGGCATGAGGGAATGTGAAGGAAAATGGAGAAGCATGAAGAAGGTATCATCAATCATCAATTGAAGGTATCCGTTTGCTACTGGATCGACGCTGCAATGCAACAACGGCTTGGCTTCTTTTTTTTTTTTTTTTCTTTTTTTTTTTCTCCTTTCTTTCTTCTTCAAACCGAAAGAAGAATCTCGAACACGACGTTACGACTAGATAGATAAATGGTTAATGGTTAATACGAGCTCCACCAGTCGTTTCTGTAATAATGGAAATCAGCAATTTGCAATTAACACTTAGCATTGCGTGGCCCTCCTCATCGCCCATCGGCAAATCCAACGCTGGCGGATAGGGCGTCGTATCCTTTTCTTTTAGCTTGGGATGAACACCGGTAGAGCGGTTCTAACCGAAGCCTGCAATTATTTGCATGTTCTCCTACGGGCCGTCCCTGGATTAATGATGATTAATAAATGCCACATGCATCGACGGCCGACCTGCTCTCTGTGGCTTGTTCGGCTTCTGGCTTGTCTGGCTGTCTGGGTATGGTTAAATCAATGTTTGGATCCAACTTCCGAACCCCCTGAATCGAATCGAGAGGCAATGCATATGCGCACCCCTCGGATCATACCGTGAGATTGTATCTATGATGATGGAACGGAAGAAGCTGCTTCTGTAGTTTGTACTCGAAAAGTCCGTATAAAGGAGAAGAAGAAAAAAGAAAAAAAAAAAAAAAAAAAAAAGGCTGAGAAGGCCTAGATTGTTATGTCATCTCTCGTATTGTCGACGGCTAGCCGTTTCACAACTCCACACTCGTGGCGGTGCTTATCTACGATCCAGGGGTAAGGGATGTTAGCTAGGTTAGTAGGGTGCGTATGCGGTACGTACTATGGTATCAAGGGTAAATAAAACCCTGGTCACAAGTATCGCCCTAAAAGGTGGCCTATGCTGTCCTGCAAAACTGATATCGATTGTGGATGGCAGCGCGTCTAACCCTTTCCAGCGGTACCTGAGAGGGTGGTTTTACTTTGGCCTGATACCATAGTATTGTATGTACAACTCCAGTTTTGATATGAGTACCATCGTTGATAGGAGGCTATATCTCTTTACATCTCTTCCAGCTACGCCTGCTACAGCTGCTATAGCTGCTACAGGGCGAAAACGTGGAAGAGTTTAAAAATAGCCTTGAGTGTGTCCCGGACCGTAAAATATCGATCGATAGATGCTGCGTAAACCCCCGATTAACTGTCTCTCTCCGTCTTACACCAGTATACGTATCTCTTGTGGCTCTTGTGGGACTTTTACCGTATTGTAGCTTTTTTTCATTTCGAGATTCTTTTCCCCTTTTTCTTCTCCTATCGAGATTGCCACGAAGCTATATAACCAGGAACGAACCAGTAAAGTAAGCAGTACGCTTAAGCTCCTCGTCTCAGGACTTACTATCCTTGGGAATTGCGGCAAAAGGTGCCGGCATAATGATGCTTACGTTAAGTCGAAAACGAACGAACGAACGAACGCTGAACACACAACTCCCTATCCTGGAGCGCGACGATGACAATAGATGATTGTCCCTGCAGTGTCACCTAGGCAGGAGTATGTACATAGTGTAAAGACGAGTAGCTGTTCCACTTGGGCTCCGCAATACATAATAGAAAAAAAAGGAGACTATATTTTCGTTTCGAGATGCTCTACCGATGTCCCCATGACGTTGTTTTCGGACCATATGTCGCCATGACAAGAAAAAGTGAGAGAACCCATTAACCCAAGCAGACGGGGTTACTAGACTGCTTAACCACTGACCTCACGACAAGTTTAGTAATAAAAAGTTGAACCCTGGGACCGTCTACATGCACCGGCAGGCCAAGAGAGGATTGTTGAGCTATCACGAGATCGTTAGAATCGCCTGGCGTCAAATCGTCTGACCTCGTGCTGCTCAATTGGGCTGGATAGACGCTGCTATCAAGTAATATGGGGGTAATAGAAAATCAGAATCGCAGCACTTTTACGTGTGCGGTTCCTGGATGACACCGTCGAAACCGTCGAAACCGTCGAAATCGCGGGGCAGGTGGATTCTAACCAAGTCACCCGAGAGGTGCAGAGCCCGGGGGCTATAGCGCTATTCCTTATGGGGTTATGCTAAGAGCCGGTAGGCCCTTTAATGCCTTTAATGCTATTTTCGACTTACGTACGAAGTACCGTCACGTACAGTACATCAGGTATCTCTTACAGCACCTTTCTACGGCAAACTGATGCACGATAAGTACAATACAACACATCAGGTACATGCCTATCTTCAGGGCTAACGTCCAGTACATAATTCCATCATTCTCACCTGTAATTGTAGGGTATTAGTGAGATATCTACCTGGAGATATAGGTACCTTAGGTCCACCTGGTACGCGTAAACCAGGTAGCACATTGCGCAGCCAGGTACTGTAAAGTTGTTCAGGGTCCGCCTTTCCAATTGATCATAAGCCATCTCGAATTTTCCAATTTCTTTTTCTTCTTCATCCTTCTCCCTTCTGCTTCCCGACGCATCGAGAGCCACTTCCGTCTCTTCGGTGTTTCATCATTGCTCAACTCAATAGCGATAGGTATTGCAACATCCATTGGGTCATTGGATATAGCGGTTGCGCCACAGAACTCCAATTGGGCCTCCTATGTAAGAGGCGGTAAAAGACCACACCCCCTTATTGAAATCTCCAAGTTTTGTGCGCAAGCCTGACACGATGAGCCGCTATCTGTTATCTAAAGACCACATGAACTTAGAACGGTATCCCTTATTGAAGACGGTCAATATGATTCGTTCTGTTTTGTAGCATTTCACTCTTTAGCGGGTTAAGGGTAGAGGAGATAGGGAGGGCCGAGAAAAGAGAGGTGAGAGTGAACTGGCGATTGATAGACGGGATCAACATGCGGAAAGCCAGATCTCAAGGGTTGTCACTCCGCTCAAACAAATGATTTGCATACTACCTTACCTCCTTACCTATCCGGAAGAGAAGATCACATTACCATTCATGTAGGTAATGTAGGTAATTACCTAGATTGAGAGCTTACTCCTGTTGTTATTATTCTCACCTGCTGAGGCGGATGGGTCTGCTCCAATATCCTATCCATCAAAAAAAAAAAAAAAGTTGGGGAGGTTTGTCGTGAGGTACTACCGGAATGTATACCGAGTATACCAAAGGTTATGTAGGTAGGTACCTATCTACTGAGAAATAGATACTTGGAACAACCCCGGAGAAGTTAAAAAAATGTACCTCGCGGTCTAGATGTTTAGTAAAAATCCACCCGAGGTTCTGTCCCTCGAATAGCCGTCGGTACTTGATACGGTCCATAATCCCCAGGCTTCGTCCGAGTTTGTGATTAAAGGAGGGAACAAAAAAAAAAAAAAGAGAACACCTCAGACCGTTGGATCGCATACTAGTCAGATCCATCGCGATCCACCAAGCCCCGGTCCGAGACGACATGTGATGCTGAAGTTGTTTTTCCAACGAGTTCTGGATGCTCGTCGCATGGCTATACCCTTGGCTACGGGTAACCCGTGTCACCGCCAGGACCAAAGTACCATCGGCATACAACTCTAGTTGACCCGGTACTTCCGACTATACGGATTTTCAGGTACCCAAATCGTTGGGCCAATGAGAGGGTAGCGTTTCGCCCGTTCCAGTTAGCCGCGTCGTTAGCTTGTCGCTTTTGTTCCATTTGCGTTCACCGTGATGAAAGAATCTTCGATTGGGATTCTTCTACTGGTTCTTCCTCCCATTCCAATAGCGTACATCAGCATCAGTACCCAAGTCTATGCAATACTTTTTTAGTACGGATTGCACGGGTTGCACGGGTTGCACGGGCTGTACGGGGAATACCAAGTCGATACCCTCAGATTTCGAGAACCGTATTGTATGTATATTTCCCCGGGAATCCCTGGCGCCGCTAAGCTTGTTAACTGTTGTTAACTGACAGGGATCATCTGTCGCAGAAAGCTAGAGCGAGTTCTTCGAACGGTATTGAATTGCATTGTATTGTATTGTTCAGTTTGTACTGTACAGTGTGTGTACACGCAAGACTCAGAGAGAGAGTCCACAGGAACCTGAGTGAGTGCATCACACATCACGCATCGCCGCTGAAAACGTGTTTCTAGTGTATACATAGTAATGTGTAATAGTTGCTGACGGTTTTTATTTTCCTTGTTTTTTAAACGGTACAATATATAAGAACCCGGTGGCTCCCCTTCTTAAACCCGACTTCACGATAGTTGTCAATTCGCTTTGGCTATGGACGAAACAACAAATTGGGTCTGAATCTTTACTCAAAGACTTTTAAGTTACTACTTAGGTAGTCTCTCATCAAGCTGTCATTGCCAATTGCTGTTATAACGGTTATTACTATTATTATAATTCTCTTATCTTTTGCGGATTCGACTACCCGGAATCCCCTATCATCTTTCTCCTTCCTATCGTCTTAGCTCAATATTCTACCCCGTCATCCCCGTCATTATCTCTTACACCTACCCACCGTCATCGTGTTTAATACCTATCAGCTTCAGCTTCGGCATAAGCATCAGCACCGGCATTAGCAATAGGGCTGCGCATTTATCTCTTTTTTTACGTGCCCTTGTTAATACACGCCACCTAGCCTATACCCAATATAGTCTTTTCTAAATCTTCGGGAACGGCGAGAAGACGTGGAACCATCTACGGCAATATCGTATGGTATAGCGATCGAGGAACTTTAAATTTAAACCTCGTTGCCGCGCTGTTGCCAAGTCTGTCAAAATAGAAGAAAAAAACCTTGAAGCATCGAGGTTACTTTTTTGCTTTGCTTGCTTGCATCATCTTGATTAAGGTACCACTTCCCATTCCAGTGGCCCATTGCCCCCTTTCAGCCAATCAGCTACCCAATCCAACACACACCTCCAAATGGTGGCTGTTGTCTCTATGTATTTTCCGTACATAGTAGCATTGCATATACTACAAGACCTCCTTATACACATGCCTCTCTAACCGACCATCTCTATCTACAACTCTAACTAACATGCGAAGGCAGATCTTGCGCTTCACTCTTTAAGTTCGACCAGTCTCCCGTTGGTCTTAGTGTGGAGCCTTGCGTCTGTTAAGTTAATCCCGGCGTAACCTTCTTGACGCTTTGTCGGTACGTCTTTTTTATTGTTCAGCCTGTATGTGTTATTATATGTGTTATTAGTTTCCTTATCAGGAGCATGGCTGCTCGACATAACTCAACGCTGCCCGAAAGCATCCAGCGGTGAGGTTGACTCCATGTTATTTTCTGGTCGGTACAATCCGAGATACGATAACGGCATTCGTGTTTTCATATCCCAATATTGGTCTCGATTGGCCTCACTTGACCTGCCGGTGCTCTGCCACCAACCCCCTTGTCGAGGTCCAATATATGGGAGCTGAAAATTACCGAACCCGTTTCCTCTGTCTCATTATGCCACAGTAATTGCATATTGTCACTTGTTGTCACTTATTTGCTCGTGGCACCTCGATGTCAATCTTTGGGGTAGCCACCCTGATCTCAAAAAGAGGATTGTCATTGTATGCGGCAATGACGCCTTCCGCTCTACCCTTCAAATTTTAATTCTGTATAAGAGACCCATCTCTTCCCCCCCGATCTGCTCAGTTATCTTTATTTCTACCCTATCCCATTTCATGGTGGACGTAAAGTCTTCCAACGCCCCTTCATCTTTCATCGTCTCTCCTCCCGAGTCATAAGCCTCCTGGTTTCTTGTCTCCAATATGGTTGTCAAGATGTTGACTCTTCAGACGACTGACCTATCCCTAGATAGGTTTCCTCAGTACTCAGACCCGTTCGAGCCGTTTGAGGTTTTAGAACCTAAAACACAGATCATGACGACTAACGGCGTTGCTTCGAGCCCGAGCCCAGTTCCAGCCAACAAGCTGCTGGGCAAGGTTCAGGGTTCTGACCAAGTCTCACGGCACCCGTCGCCCCAGCCCACCCATTTTTCAGTGCCCCTGGGTGCGCTAGGTGGCAATGGACATAGGGTCCTACGTTCTGCTACGGTGGGATACATCGCGCCCGAGTTTAAAGGGCGCGATGAGCAGATAGCGCAAGGTCAGTAGATTGATGATATTCACGATACTGTTCACATCTCTAATGAGTTAACAGTCAAAAATATCATCCTCAAGCAAGGGTGGATTCCGGAGTCACATCTCGATGAGCAAGTCTCATGGTTCTACAACGAGCTAGGTATCGACGATGTCTATTTCCAGATGGAGAGTGCCGATGTCATCGCAACACACATTACCTCAATGTACGCTGCCAAAGTTGCAGCATACGCCCGCGTGGACAAGCGTGAAGAGATCCGCTTAGACATGGAAGCTACAGACCACGCCATCTATATCGACACAAGCGAACCTGGTAAGAGCTCGTTACATGGCCCACGCTTCGAAAACAGACTCGAGGCCAAGTATCTAGACAATGTCGACCCCAACAAGCGATTCAGAGTTGAGACGTTCCGCTCTCCCGGCACCATATCAAATGACCCTTCATCCAAGGCCTCTCTGCGATGCTATTTCGTATACCAGTGCCAATTTGTAGATCCAAACCCGGAGCCTGGCGAGACGCGCCTTGAGATCATTAGCGATCGTATGTTCTTGACGAAAGCGACTAAGAACACCAAGCAGATTTATGATGATATCATCAAACTCGCCGTTGCCAGGACCGGCCCTGTCATTGAGGTCTTCGATATTGAGGGCTCGGAGGAGAAACGTCTCGTCATGGCTTTCCGCTCGCGCACTGCCAGGGGTATTTTCAGCGCCATGAGCGATCTCTACCACTACTACGGTGTCACAAGCACCAGGAAGTATGTAGAGCAGTTCTCCAACGGCATCACAGTCATGAGTATCTACCTCAAGCCGGCGACGAACCTTGATACCAAGCCCATGCCGATCGAGCAGTCGATCCATCAGATCACAAAGGAGATTTCTCTCCTGTACTGCTTACCCCAGAACAAATTCCATTTCTTGTTTGCTTCTGGCGCACTGAGTCTGCAGGAGACCGTCTATGGCCACTGTGTCTGGGTGTTTGTTCAACACTTCCTAAACCGTCTCGGCACGGAGTACGTGTCTATCAGACAAGCCTTAGATTCCAAGAACCCAGCACATGTGGAGATCTTGTCCAAATTAAAACGACGTCTTCGTACGGAAACGTTCACTCCGGATTACATCCTTGAAATCATCTCATCCTACCCCAATCTAGTTCGCTTGCTGTATGCCGCATTCGCCAGCGTTCATCTAAGTGTTGGTCCTGGCTTTGAAAAGAGCTTAATAGCGCCGACGCCCGCCGTAGAGGTGCTCTCAGATGCTAAGCTCAAGGAGGCTATCACCCGCGAAGTGTCTAATGAGCACGAAGAGATGGTGATGACAGCTTTCCGGATTTTCAATAATGCCGTCTTGAAGACCAACTACTTCACTCCCACGAAAGTAGCTCTCAGCTTCCGTTTGGACCCGACTTTCCTGCCGGAGGTTGAATACCCCCGACGTCTATACGGAATGTTCCTCGTTATTAGCGCTGAAGCCCGCGGCTTTCATTTGCGGTTCAAGGATGTCGCCCGAGGCGGTATCCGAATCGTCAAGTCCCGTAGCAAGGAGGCATACAGCATAAATGCCAGGAACCTCTTCGACGAGAACTACGCTCTCGCCAGCACACAGCAGCGCAAGAACAAGGATATCCCCGAAGGCGGTTCGAAAGGTGTTGTTCTCCTTGACGCCAAGCAGCAGGATCGTGCTCGGGAGGCTTTTGAGAAGTACATTGATAGTATCTTGGATCTTCTCCTCCCTGCTCAGACCCCTGGCATCAAGAACCCCATCGTAGACCTCTACAATAAAGAAGAAATTCTCTTCTTAGGTCCGGATGAGAACACCGCAGACCTTGTCGACTGGGCTACCGAACACGCTCGCGCCCGGGGCGCACCGTGGTGGAAGTCCTTCTTCACCGGCAAGTCGCCTAAGCTTGGTGGTATCCCTCACGACGAATACGGCATGACGACACTGTCCGTCCGTGAGTACGTCAAGGGTATCTACCGGAAACTAAACTTGGACCCTTCCAAGGTGAAAAAGATGCAGACTGGAGGTCCGGACGGAGACCTTGGCAGCAACGAAATTCTTCTGAGCAACGAGAAATACACAGCTATTGTCGATGGATCTGGCGTGCTCGTGGACCCCAACGGTCTTGACAAGGACGAGCTCGTCCGCTTAGCAAAGAAGCGTGTCATGATCTCGCAATTCGATCTCTCTAAGCTGTCTAAGGATGGTTACAGAGTCCTGTGCGATGATAGCAACGTCACGTTACCGACCGGCGAATTTGTTCCCAACGGCACACCCTTCCGGAACTTCTACCATCTCAGAGATAGCGGTCTGACAGACGTCTTCGTTCCTTGTGGTGGTCGTCCCGAGTCGATTGACCTTTCTACGGTCTCCAAGCTGATTAAGGATGGCAAGACGACGATTCCTTACATCGTTGAAGGAGCCAACCTATTCATCACCCAAGATGCCAAGCTGCGTCTCGAGAAGGCAGGCTGCATTCTTTTCAAGGATGCATCTGCTAACAAGGGTGGCGTGACGTCGTCGTCTCTAGAAGTCCTCGCTGCGCTGAGCTTCGACGACCAGGGCTTCGCCGAGAACATGTGCCACAACGCGAACGGCGAGGCGCCAGAATTCTACAAGGCGTACGTGAAGCAGGTGCAAGCCACGATCTGCGAGAACGCGCGCCTCGAGTTCGAGGCCATCTGGCGAGAGCACGAGGAGACCGGCGTGCCGCGATCCGTGCTCTCCGACTCGCTCTCCCTCGCCATCACGACCCTGGACGAAGAACTCCAGAAGTCGGACCTGTGGGAGAACATGAAGATCCGGAGGTCCGTCCTCGCGGACGCCCTTCCCAAGCTGCTCCTCGACAAGATCGGTCTGGACACCATTATCGCGCGCGTGCCCGACTCGTATCTCCGCGCCATCTTCGGAAGCTACCTCGCTTCCCGCTTCGTGTACGAGTTCGGCAGCAGCCCTAGCCAATTCGCTTTCTACGATTTGTAAGTTTTTCCCTTTCTACTGACAACTTGATGATAGTTCCTGAGCTAACATATATCTTAATAGCATGTCTAAAAGGATGGCCAATATCCAATGATTAACGACGACATCTGCATATTTGCCGGCAAGAAAAAAAAGGAGGGAGAGGGATAGGAACAAATTCTAAAAGGGGGCTCGAAAACTTTTGCATTGCTTTTTTTCTTTCCCGGTTGGGTGGCACCTAATAATTACCTATGAAAGACATCCTTTACAAAAAAAGACAACAGCACCAGGCATTCTTATAGCAAGCAGGGTTCAA
This sequence comes from Daldinia bambusicola, assembly GCA_022478815.1. Lineage (NCBI taxonomy): Eukaryota > Fungi > Ascomycota > Sordariomycetes > Xylariales > Hypoxylaceae > Daldinia > Daldinia bambusicola. Next base: position 579,882 of record MU284067.1, read on the forward strand.
AACGCGAATTCAAACCGAAAAAAGAAGAGCAGGATTCATGACTTATGAATTATTCTCGAGTTTATGAGTTTTTTCCCTATAACTACACGGAGTATGGACTGGAATAAGCAGTGTTTTTTAATAGATAGGTTATAGCAGCACCTAATAAGCTACAAATAAAAAACGGCCTTTAGAGATGAGGCTTTTCTCACGCAGATTTATTATTGCTCCATTGATCGATTTGGTGAATACTGAGGGCTGGTTATGGAGATACGTGAAATAGACATGGGAACCGGATTTCTGGAAAGGGTTACTCTTTGCCTCTGGGGTTGGAGAATCGATGAGATGAAATGATGGATTCGAATATTAGAATTATTAGGAACTAGTAGAGGTTGAACATTAAAGTTAACAAGTAATAATGCCCCCAGCAAAAAAAGCTTCCCCGAGATATTCAAACACTAACTTCACAAACACTTAGGTATCGTATAAACTTCATACTCGCAATTTAGACCCTAGCCCGTCGTCAAATATTCTTTGACTCCTGAGATGGGGGCAAGCCCCCAACTTCAAATTCCCTATTCTCCTCCAGAGGGATCTTGGCAGCGGGAGGAATAGCAGAAGAAACCACGCGATACCCCTTCCTCCTGTTCCTCCTTCTCAGACGATACAGCAACGCGAATCCAACGAATGAAATAACAGCAGTCAAGAAAGCAGCACCCAGCAAGACGGAAACCAGACATCGAGACGTCAGCACATGTTTCCTAGACGGCGGTAGTTGTAGCGGTGGCAATGGTCCCGTCTCGGTGCCGGATTCCATTCCTCTTCTCCCATTCCGCTCCGCTGTTGCAAAGATGCTGGTTGTTGTTTGGGGCATGGGCTCCAGCGTAATAACCCGCGTGACCGTGATGACCGACGGTTCCGTCGTGCTATCACTCTCGCTACTATCACCACCACCGTCACTACTACTACTACTACTACTACTACTATTATCCGCTCCCAAATCCGGATTCCCAGTCCCAGTCCCAGCACTACTGCTACTGCCCAACACAAGCGGAAACACCTTCCGAAAGACCGTGGCCGCGAGCGCCGGGTCCGACTCGGCAGGCACGTCGGCGGTCCAGGTATACGCCTCGAAGGGGCTGGAAGTGGAGCCCTCGGGGACCACGGTGTCGAACGCCGGGTCCCAGTACATCCAGATCGGGGTCGGCGCCGTCCCCGTCAGGTAGCTCTGGCACAGCCGCTGCGGAGCCTGCCTGTCGCCGTCGGCGGTCGCCGTCGCGCAGGTCCATTGGCCGGGCGGGCAGCACCACGCTTGCGGGTATAGTTCCACTCCTGCTCCCGCCCCTGGCCCCTGGAAAGTCCCATTTCTCTCGTTCCAATTCCCATTCCTAATTCCATTTCTACTTTCGTTCCTCTTCTCCCTCCCACCCCCCTCCCCCGCCGTCACAGTAGTCGTGCACGCCACCGTCCACCCCGCAAGACACCTGTCCCCAGGGAACGCGGCGGTCGACGCGCTCCCCTCGTTCCCGCTCCGCGGCGCCCCGTTCAGCTCCCCCCACTCGTTGTCGAACAGCGCGAAGTAGTTCTCCGGCCAGCAGTCCTCGTTGTACCCCACGCGCTTTGCCCCGTCGTCCCCTTCCCCTCCCCCTCCCCCTCCCCCATCCCAATCCCCATTCCCATCCTCATTCTCTGCCCCTTTATTGTCTCCTATCCCCTTCTCTGCCCCGTCCCGTGCCCCTTTCCCTCCCCCGCCCCCGGCCCCCGCACCCGTCGACGCAGCCAGCTCCTGCACCGCGAGACACCGCTGCCCCGCGAGCGGGTGCGCGTCGCGGGCCGCCGTGTTGAGGGAGTACACGTAGTACGAGAGGCCGCGGCAGAAGACGGACAGGGAGCACGAGGGGGGCATGGAGGGCGCGGCCGTGGTGTCGCCTTGCTGCTGTTGGGCGTAGGAGGGGGCGAACGGGGTAGTCTGCGGCGGGAGGCGGTAGGTCAGGGTGGATTGCGAACCGTCGGGGCCGCGGGTTGTTTTGGTGATGGCTGTCATGGTGGCGGAATATCAATGATGATAGCAATGAATAGGTGACGATGACAATGATATTTTGTAGGCAAGACACTCGATTCCTTGATTTCTCTCATACATCGGAAGTTGGTTGGTGTATATGATAGTTACGTGGAATCCAACAGCTTAAGTACCTAAGGTAGCGAATATGAATAGGGGGGAAGGACTAAAACAGAATCCACCCACGAAATTGTCGTAGACACATAACGATAGGCAATCCCATACGATTTATTTAAACCCACCACTACCACTACGGATGTAATATAGCAAGAGCATATGTCTAGGTACCTACACCGGATTCACTGCCTACTAAGGCTAGGAGGTAGATGCCCAGCCCAGCCAGAGCACCCGCGGGAGAGAGCAGGCACAGATTAAGCCATATAACGGACCCGGTACCACGATCCTAAGAGCCGAGATCAGGCGGTGCGTGTGCATGTATGTGTCCCCGTCCCTGTGCCTTACGTCTACGACCTCGCGAACAGCCGTACGACCTCTTTCCCTTTCTCCCACGCTCCCTAGGTCCCTCCTAAGCCAGACTATATCGTACGGAAAACGCGTGTCGACGTGTATGTGTATATTGAGAGCAGTAACCACAGGCCTGTTTGCTTGCACACGGCGGTCCTGAGATATAGTAAAGCAGAGGCTTATGGCGTGGTCATCGTATGTAGATGGTTGTGCTATGTAATCCACAGGTAGGCTCGCGAACTCGAGCTTAGTGTGTCTGTCTGTCCGTCTGTCCTACCCGCTTTGGATACACTCATTTCCCGAATCCTGCTAATATACCCGACTGTGTCGAGACACGGCGTAGGACGTGAGATCACGCTTCGCCTTCGTTAGGATCAAAAGCTTACGCGGCGTTTCTTTTTCTTTTTTCTTTTTCTTTTTCTTTTTCTTTTCTTTTAGTAACGGCTACCCCAATTTGTAGACAAGTCCCTATTCATGCACCCGTATCGTACCTCCATTCTAGAACGTGAGGGATTGGAAATGCCTCTATTGATCGGGGTATGTTTCGAGATCATTCTCATCTACATTCATCGTACAGAATCCGAGGGCTTTGTCATCGCTAATATACAATGCATCATTTTGTACACTGAAGGACCACCTCAACTCGAAGCGAGAACTTTCAGGGGACCAGGTTTCGGACTTAGCCGTATAGTATAATTCCCAAGACGGCTGCCCTGAGTGACTTTCCAGAAGAAACCTTGTTGCTGCCCAATATGATCGAGTTCTTTAAACCCGTTTTTTTTTTTTATCTTCTACCTTCTACCCAAGCCCCATTTGTATATCCTGTCTTGTATCTCTTCCCACGACATCTGCTTTCCAGACGTAAACGGGTGTTGGGCCTCTTGCAACACTACGGTCGGAGCACCGCTTCCCCTACCGTTATTTTGTACCATCCCCCCTACGACCCGCTTCGCTACCCGGCGTAGGTCGCTGATCGTAAGGCTCTCGATCTTTCGGCACATCTCCTGAACCGGTACTTTGCGACCGTGTACTTGGACTTGCCTGCCCAGGTCTTCCAACTCGACCATTCGGCTCTCCAAGTTCATCAGCAGGCTGGAACGTAGCTGGTTCTTGGCACGGTTAACTTCGATTTGGCCAAGGGCGGCAAAGCCGGTGTCCACAGTAAGCGCCTTCAATTCCTGGCACATGACGTCCAGCATCTGTTGGGTGCGGCCGGGGATGCATTGAGCAGAGATGCCGAACAAGCCAGAATCCGTGTAGGAATGGTTGAAAGCTATACAAGATTCTACCCATGCGTGTTGGTTAAGTACATTAGTATATAGTCTTGAATACATGCCCTTCCCGGGTCCGCCGGCGGAGAAGGAACCGCCGCCGCCGAGAAGGGTGTTGAGCGTCGCCAACGCATAGATATCGTCTGATGCGATCGGCAATCCTTCGAAAACAAGATGGATATGAGTGAAAACGGGTAGGTTAGGATTGGGAGAAGGGGGTTGCGGTGGGAGAGCGACGAAACCCCCGGTGTAATGCGAAGGCATGGTAAGCTCTTCCAGGGATGGTGCAATCGCCGGAGAGGTGAATATGGATGCGTTGCGACTTGCGGAAGTGGAGATGTTTTTAAATAGGGGTAGCTTAGACATTATACTAGATGATTGTGATGAGGAAGACGAGGAGGAGAAGGAAGAAGCTGAATTGTCGGTATTATCCGACGAGGAGGAATTTATCGATGTTTCCGACCCCGTCCGAGATAAAAGAGGTTGTCCGTGAGCTTGCATGTCTCCGAAAAACTTAGAAGCTAGTTGCACCGCTTCGGAATGAGGAACACCAGCAAAGGCTACAACGGTCCTCTCGGGTCGATAGAAAGTATCTCTATACGTTTTAATTACCGACCTGTCGATTTCGGGTATCCGTTCCCTGGGACATAATAGAGGGTTGCCGAGTGTATTACCCTTGAACGCGGCCATATGTACCAGCTCGGGTAAAATAAGTTCGGGTTTCTTCCAGATCTCATTGATTTCGTACTCGGCCGTCATCAACTCTCCGGCGACCTCTTCATCCGTGATCCGGGGAAACCGTATCGTATCCGCAAGTAGTTCTGTCGCCATCGGGATAGCCGAGTTGAAGGTGGCAGCCTGGTACATCATGGATTCTCGAGATGACACGCATTGTACGTTTCCTCCTAATGATTCGACCGTCTCTTGTATTTGTTCTGGGGTCTTATTCTCTGTAGAATGGAAAGCCAGTCGATCGACGATGTGGCTCACCCCGCTCAAGTAATTATTCTCGAATCTCGACCCGCCCTCGATATATACGCCAACACCGGAGAAAGACCCCGGAAGGGCTTCCGATGCTACTCGAACTCCATTCGGTAACCTTGTTATCTGGTCGAGTTCTGTCGGTTCCTGAGTAATGTTGTTAATATAGTTAATATAGTTAATATAGTTAATATACATGCAAGTTTGGGAATCTAAAGTCCAATGACAAAGGGCCATGAAAGTTATCATCGGGATTTGTCAACGCACCTTTGGCCTTGGCACGTTCACGCTGGCGAGCGTACGAGTCTGAAGCGGTCTTAATGCCCTAGCGCATGTTCGCGCAGGAGAGGTGAGACCTCTGTTTAAATATCTAGACGAGCAAGCGCGAAACATGCTGAGGACATGGGAAATTGGCGACAGAATGTTTTCACGGAAGCTGAATGGAGAGAGATTCGCCTTTCGCCTTTCGGCTGTGACGATAGAAAAGTTTAGGTGAGCAATTCCCTTATCGCTTATCGCCTATCGGAGTAGCTTACATATTTTTCTTTTTCTTTTTTTTTCTTTTCGGTCCGTACCTTCTTTTTCACAGTCTTTTTACATAGTACCTCTGCTCATGCTTCTGCCACTTTTGCTTAGCGGTAAAAGTACATCTTATCTTATCGAGACCGCCTACCGATCTTGTGTCATTCTGCCGTCTGCCCCTCCTTCAAAACCTCCCACCTTCTAAAAGTTGCAGTTATCGCGGATTGTACCTATGTACCTATATATACTAGTAGTAACGATCAACAACGTATAAAAACAACTATACAGTTCCAGCGTCGACCCAAATCCCACAATGTCCAAGCCAACACACCTCGAGCCGTCGGAGCTGGGCACCAAAGAATACTGGGACAACCTGTACGCGGCCGAGATCTCCAACCACGCGCACAACCCCGCCGACACCGGCACCGTCTGGTTCGACGACTCGGACGCCGAGGCCAAGCTCATCGACTTCCTCTCCGACTCCGCGCAGCAGCAGGAGGAAGACCAACAACAGCTCCTCTCCGAAGAAACTACCTCCTTCCTCGACCTCGGCACCGGCAACGGCTCCCTGCTCTTCGGCCTGCGCGACGCCGGCTGGCGCGGCCGCATGCTCGGCGTGGACTACTCGCGGCGGAGCGTCGAGTTCGCCCGGCGCATAGCCGAGTCCCGGTCGCGGGATCACAACCCTGGCCCGGACGCAGATACAACAACAACAACAGCAACAACAACAGAGTCTTCGAGCGAAAACCCGGTCGAGTTCCTCGAGCACGACATCCTACGCACGCCCCCCTCCGCACTCCTAGCCAGCGTACACCAACCACTTAGCTGGGACGTGGTTCTCGACAAGGGGACCTTCGACGCGATATCGCTGTCGTCGGAGACGGACCCATCGACCGGGCGGCGCGTGAGCGAGTCCTACCGGGCGCGGGTGGCGCCCCTCGTGCGCGACGGGGGCTTGTTTCTCGTCACGAGCTGCAATTGGACGGAGGAGGAGCTGAGGAGCTGGTTCGAGGGACCGAGGAAGGACGGAGAAGAAGAAGATGAAGAGGCGAAGGGTTGGCGGTTCGATCTTATCGGTAGGGTCGAGTATCCCAGCTTTAGCTTCGGCGGCGTAAAGGGACAGACAATTAGTAGTTTATGTTTTAGGAAAGTCAGGAATGCGTAAAAAACACAATACGGGCTGCTACAATTAACTATAGACAATCACGTACATATAGGAGTGGAGGGCATTGGTTGAAGTTAGAAAAGATACCCCGGGTAGAGAGAGTACAAACAGAAGGTTAGAAAAGAACGTCACCGTAGGCATATTTGACTTCGAGATCTATTAAACTGATCATGTTCTTTTTTTCGTCTTTTATCATACACATATCGGGCAACTTCCAAGGACGTTTTTTAAGAGAGAACCATCTGGTGCTCTTGGTTTGAAGCCCTTCTATAGAAGTCTGTGCAGCTTTCAAATCCCACGGGCCTCAACGCCGGGTAGGACACAAACCCCCAAAAATGCATTGACGATTGTGTGTGTGTGTGCGTATGTGTGTGCCTCCCATACATCTACTCTACGGATCCTCAAAATTTCACCTTCTGATGGACTCCTGCATGAACTGACGCTGGACAATTCGGGACGGCTATCTCGCGAGAGGTGCAACTTGGACACTCTAGTACATGGTTGCATGGTGAAAGAATTCTCTTTTAGTCTTTCATCTACGGCGATGTGTTCATAGGTTCTCCACCCATTCCGGGAATACCTGCTACTGCGGTCGTCGCAAAGTAGCGCACGTCCACGTCATCGTCCTTCTGGAGCTTCTCCAGACTCGGGAGGATACGCTGCTGAATGAGATCTGTTGCCCGAGGAGACGGTGTGGTATTCGTCGTTCCGGCCTTCTCCAAAGTGTAGACGGTACCCTCTTCGGGAAGTCGTTTTAACACGTCGATGAGAACAGCGTATGTCTTTGCCACGTTGAAGCGGATGTTAGGGATGTCGTCCTCCACAAGCTTCTCCAGCATAGGCAGAATAGATTTTCCAATCACGTCTAGGCTGACGACGGTAGCCAGAGTCTACAGCTGGTTAACATCTTCTACAAGGTGTACCTAGAAAAAAGGAAGCAACTTACCGAGATAGCGAAACAAGTCGTCATCCGATATAGATAATTGGGGTGAGAGCCCATAGCCATCACCTTCGGAATGATAGCTTCGCTGGCCCACTCGACACCGAAGACTTCCGTAAGTTTCTTGAGGTTGTGAGTAGCAGCCTCTCGGATCGAGAAGACGGTATCTCCCAGCCAACCCATGCACAGAGAGCTCAGTTTCTCGTCGAAGAACTTAACACCGAGCTGGCTGGCAAGGAGCGGGATATACTCGATAATAGCAAGCCGCACTCTCCATTGCTTGTCTTCGGCGAGCTGCACGATTGCGGGGAGGAGGGACTGAGAGAGCAAGTCAATGCCGATGACTGAATACAATGTTAACACAGCTGGTTTATTTATAGCAACTTTACGATACGTACCCTGGTTGACGAGCTCAAGTTTGGAGATGATATGTAATCGGACTTCGGGGAATTCATCCTTCAACATCTGCAAAAACATGGGAAGCAGGTGATCAATAGTTCTACCAAATATCAGCAGCTAGAATTCTCAGGAGATGGAGCATATAGGCTTACTCTTGTTTACCCAAAATCGGGGCCAGGCCGCTGATCTGCGTGCCTAGAGCAGCACGGACGTGCTGTGATGTGTCGGACACCAAGTCTTCGATGGAGCTCATGATATCATTAAGTAGCGTATTCCTGTCGACCAAAGTGCAAAAGCCGGGGATCTGACCGGCGATGGCAGTCCTGACTTCCGCTTCGTTATCCTTAAGCAGCTTGACGAACGCAGGTACCAGGTCTCGAGCAACCACCTCTTCGTCTACGGCCTTCGCAATCTGCACCGTTTACCGTTAGCTCAGACAATATAAAACATTCCATCGGAAATTGATACCTTCTCGAACCTATCGGCAATCATGTATCGAACCCTCCAGCTCTTGTCTTCTATCAAGTTTCGTAACGACGTGAGCAAAACGCCATGGCTGCTCTGTTGCTCCTTGGGTACAACCTCGGCGATAGAAATGAGAATTTCCACCGTCAATAACCGCACGCTGTCCTGATCATCCTGCGCGAGGTGTTGGAAAAGGGGTATCATCTCCTCCACAACGATAGCCGCGGGCATCTCCTTCACGAACTTAGCCATGTTGGTGGCGGATTGTCTTCGCACCATGGGGGTTTCATCGTGTACTAGGTGGCCAAATTGTTGGCGGAGTTGTTCCTGGACGGGGGGAGAGACCTTCCCGTAAGGAGCTGTGTAAAGACCGCAACCGGATACCTTAGAGGTGAACCAGTCTGCCTTGGAGAGTCGGATAGTGAGAGGAATGAAGTACTCCTCAACCTGCTGGGGAGATAGCTCGTTGCAGATCTTGTTGAGAGATTCCACGGCCTGGAAGAGATTATTAGTTAGTTAGATGATAATAATTCCGCAAGGCTGCTGCTTGAACGAACCTTATCACGGACGACTGGCTCTTCGATAGCTGCGAGATTCTCGAGGGGGGAGAGGAGGACGTGGCCGTACTGTGGCCCGCCTACGTATTCGATGAAGCTGCCCAGTTCCTCGCTCAAAGCTACGAGAACTTCATCTTCATCTTCGACCGACTCTGATGCTGAAGTTAGATTATTATTTCGTTTAAAGGTTGAACTCGGTATCTGACCATCTAGAAAGGGAATGAGTTCGTCACGAGTGCGCTCGGGACCTAGAGCAAGCGCGATTGTCGATAGACGATGGATGGCGTTCAATCGGAGTAGAACGTCGTCATGCTAGTAGTGAAGTTAGAGGTTGACGTCTTTATATATAGCATATAGAGGATAGTATATAGAGAGATATAATGATATAAATGTAGGTTTGGGGGGGAGGGGGGGGGAGAGAGGGAGACACCGCTTTACCTTTAATTCATCTATGAGCACGGCGATAGGATAAAGCTCATCGTTCGCATTTGGCGCGTCAGCCATGGTGAGGTTGTAATTATGGGGAAGGTGATAAATTCGAAAAGGTACTGGGAGGCTATTCGAGGCTATTCGGCGGGTAAGTTGAGAAGCGGCGTATGTGCGCTTGGTGATCGCGTGGGCGGTCTGGTGGAGTGATGCAATGAGTTAGGTCGATGTCGGGTCAATTTGGCGACTTGGAGACGAAACCGGGCAGAGATCAACAACTATCGCTGGCTCTCCGATACCCAAAAATTATGTTTGTTGGATAGGCGGAGTGTAAAGGGAAAAAAAAAAAAAAGAGAAAAGTTTGTAATGCGAGTCGTTTCTACACGGAAGGGTCTTCAGTTTCGCCGTGGATCGTAGATCAGGTCTTCCAAATTAGATCATCGAGGGGTATCATGGGAAGGGGTCGCTTTGGTGGATGGGATAGGTATGGGATTTGGGATTGTGTTGTGACCAAGAGAAAGATGGTTTTGGTAGAAATAGGTTTAACGTGGGCTGGAGCTACTTTGATACCTATTGCACCGTATTATTGAAGGTATTGTATTGTACCCGTACCACCTGAAGGCTGAGATTGCACCTACCTAACATAACCTAACCTAACATTACCTAACCTTCAGACTATTATTAAGGGGGCTTAGGTATTGCTAGGTTATATATTCCGTATGTAGGTACTTGATGAGGTAAGTTACTTAGGAAAGTGAGGCAAATCGGACAAGTAAAAAAAGGTACATGAACAAAGGGGGACTTGTCTTGGCTCGTTTGGTTTTGAAAATATTGTGGCTTAGGCGTTTTCTCTCCCTTGGCTTCCCTGTAAGATGCTGGTGCTGCTGGTCTGGCTAGCTTGAAACATTGAATGACGATGGAAATCTCTGTCCAGATGCCACAGCTGCCCCACATCTCGTTTTTCATTCCCTTCTAATGGTCTACATAAGCAATGTATTTTTATGTTAGGTTAGGTACCTAAGGGCATGACATGCACTTCCCCGCCCTGAATTCGACTGCGCTGTACGCGTTACAACCCCTAGATCCCCCAAACGCCTTATCAGCTTCACGTCCTTTAGATAAATTCTAATGCTCGGTTTTATAAGTACCCAGGTACCCAGGTACCCAAATATCTTTAATCAACGATTATAACCGTGTCTCATCCCGAGAACAAAGCACTCTCTCCTATTTCTTACCTGCTATGCACTAGAGCTGAATGGTACCAGTTTAGCGCTTATAGGTGCATTTTAGGCGTGTATAGCGTAGTTCAGCGTTGGGGCCGCGTATGCGCGCATGTGCGCATGTGGTTGAGCATTTCTTCACGATGTGGCCGAAGGCGGTAAGGGGAAGCAGTGATGTCACTCCAAAGCTCTATATGTGCTGTATTGGTTGCACCGCACAGCGGTTTATAGGCCTTACAGCTTTAAATGATTGCTGGGTTACGGGATAGGTATACATCAGCCAAAAGGTCAAATTAAGATGACGTTGATTGGCGGGATGGGCGAACTACATATCAGCTAATTTATACACTGCCCAAAGTTGTTAGTTGCTATAAACAGCCCATACCTTTAGGCAGGTAACCTCTATAGAAAATACTTGCAATAGCATGCAGTTCTTGGAAGCTTTGAAGCTTGTGCAACGTTAGGTACCTATTGTCGTACTACCTTGTAAAGGAAAAAAAAGGAAAAAAAAAAAAAAAAAACGGTTTGAATGATATCCCGCGCTAAGGCAGCCCACATACTCGATATTGCATAAAAACATATAGGATGGTGGGGTTGTGCAACCGTAACCGCAACCCAAATGAATTTCTAAAGTCGCTGGTGACTCAGGACCGACCAATTCCTCGAAATAACGAATTGCGCAGCTAACCCCGGCCTCTAGGCTCTAGATAAGACCCTCGTAAGGGGTTATATAAAAGATGCCTACCATATCAGTCGATAAATATGACCTCTACGAGGCTCTAGGTCAAAAGTTGGTAGCATTTTTACCCCTCCACGACCCTCCACGACCCTCCACGACCCTCCACGACCCTGAATATTACCCCACTAACGACGCCATCTCACAGGTTCACCACCACCGAGTTTGAAGATTTATGCTTCGAGTTTGGCATAGAGCTAGATGAGGATACCGAGAATGAAGAGAGACCTATCGTGAATGGCGTTCAAGAACCTCCCCAGCTAAAGATCGAGATCCCCGCAAACCGATATGACCTCCTCTGCTTCGAGGGCATTGCCCTCATGCTCAACATCTTCCGAGGAAGACAGCCTACACCTAACTCCAAATTAGTTCAGCCCGTCTCTGGAGATATGCATACTATTACCGTCCTCGAGGATACTATGAAGATCCGGCCGCTGGTTGGCGGCGCCATCCTGCGCAATGTGAAGTTCACCCAGAAAAACTACGATTCTTTCATTGCTCTGCAAGACAAGCTACACCAAAATCTTGCTCGCCAACGGACCTTGGTTGCCATTGGTACCCACGACTTAGATACCATTAAGGGCCCTTTCACATACGAGGCTCGACCACCGCAAGAAATCGTCTTCAAGCCCCTCAACCAATCTAAGCAGATGAATGGGGAGGAGCTGATGGCTTTCTACGAGAAGGACAAGAACCTAGGCAGATACTTACACATTATCAAGGACAGCCCAGTCTATCCCGTTATCTACGATGCGAATAGGGTTGTCTGCTCGCTGCCGCCTATCATTAACGGCGACCATTCCAAGATTACTCTCAACACGAAGAACGTCTTTATAGAATGCACAGCAACGGACCAGACGAAGCTAGAAATTGTCGTCAACATGATGGTCTCAATGTTCTCCGTCTACGCCGAGGAGCCCTTCACCGTCGAGCCTGTCAAGATTATTTCTGACCACAACGGCCAGACGCGAATAACGCCTAACCTAACACCACGAAAAACGACCGTCGAGGTCGATTATTTGAACGGTTGTCTTGGCTTATCGGAGTCTGCCGAGAACATCAGCAAACTCCTTTCCAAGATGGCCCTAGCAGCCAAGCCCTCAGACAAGGACCCGAACGCCCTAGTAGAGGTCACGATACCGCCGACGCGCGCCGACATACTTCAGAGGTGCGATATCATGGAGGACCTCGGCATCGCGTACGGCTTCAACAAGCTCCCTAGAATATCCGTAACCAAGACGGTCGGCGCCCCCCTGAGCCTCAACAAGCTCGCCGACATCGTGCGGCTCGAGTCCGGGCTGGCGGGCTGGTCCGAGGTGATGCCGCTGATCCTGTGCAGCCACGACGAGAACTTCGCGTGGCTGAACCGCAAGGACGACGGCACCAAGGCCGTCAAGCTGGCCAACCCCAAGACCGCCGAGTACCAGATCGTGCGCACGTCGCTGCTGCCCGGCCTGCTCAAGACGATCCGCGAGAACAAGGGGGTCGCCCTCCCGCTCCGCATCTTCGAGACCTCGGACGTCGTGTTCAAGGACCCGGCCGTCGAGCGCAAGGCCCGCAACGAGCGCCACTTCGCGGCCGCGTGGTGCGGCAAGGCCTCCGGGTTCGAGGAGGTGCACGGCCTGCTCGACCGCGTCATGGCCATGCTGCGCCAGGCCTTCCTCACCCACGAGGAAGGTCTCACGAGCAGCAAGGACGTCGACTTCAAGGTCACGCCCGAACACCTCAAGCGCGACGGCTACTGGCTCGAGCCCGTCGACGACGAGCCCACTTTCTTCCCCGGCCGTGCGGCCGCCGTGTTCGCCCGCGTCGGCGGCAAAGCCGCGCGCATCGGCGAGTTCGGCATCCTCCACCCGTCCGTGCTCGAGAACTTCGAGCTCAAGTACCCCGTTAGCACGCTCGAGATCAATCTCGAGGTCTTCTTATAAGTACCTATGTATAAGAAAGGAGACGCATGGGAAATCGTAAACGAGACGAAGAAGCGTGACAAATAGGGAAGGGAAGTCAAGTCAAGTTTAGGGTAAGAAAATAAAGAGTATGGCTTAGCTTAGAGCTGGATGGCACTGCTTCCCTAAAGACTAGGAAGGGAATGAAAAGAAGAAGATAGGGGGAGGGGAGATGTGTGGTGTGAGATGTAGATGAAAAGGAAGAAGGAAAAGACCTAGATAGAATAGCTAGGAGGATAGGAAGAATACCTCATGTGTATATTCCGAAACTCGTAGGTTGGGCAATATCGTGATAAACTCTAGGGTTGCAGGATACAATTTGACGGGATTCCTCAACGGGTCTATATTCTAGCCCGAAACCATTTTCCTACGACAAAACCGTATGAATAAGTCAGTCCATTCGTCGTGAAACTTCTTGTTACTAACAGAATCGGGTTTATCTTTTTACATTGCTTCGTCGTCCCGTACTTTAAGTAAGTGCTCACATCTATACGTGCTGCAGCACCGGCGGCATAGTAGACATACCACGCAACCAGCGTATCGTCTCACTTTATATCATGTCTTCTCATCGCTTTTCTTTATTTTCATTCATACAGGCACCTAATAGTAATTCTTACAATGCCAATGCCAATGCCATAACCAAAGTCCATAGCCGAGGGGCGAGTGTTTCCCCCTCCCTCCTATCTCTGTCTCATCCTATCGCTATCCCTATCTCGTCACGTCGCGTCGCGTCACGTCAAGTCATTTCCACGCTTCCCCTATTGTTCCCCGTAGACATATCCGCCATCTCTTGTTCCTTTCTTTTCACACCTGCGTCTTCGTCGACACCCGACCCCCCAAACATACCTCGACTAATATCTAGCCCGACCACCCCGTCCCTAATCTTAGCGAGATTTGTCGTGAACGCGTTGGGCGTGTCCGCACTAGCATTGTGCTTAAGACTTGCTGGGTTGCTGGCCACCGCCCGCTGCTCCGGCGTCAGCGCTTCGTGTGCCGATTCCACGCCCGTCAGCACGCTCTTGCTCAGGGGTAAGCTGGGCGGTTGGGGACTTTCCGACTTCCGCGGCGACCTGTTAGGGGATCCCGTGAAGACACTTGGCATGGATGGCGTCGTAGCACCTAGGGCGTAACCGCCGAGTCTCTCATCCCTCGCCGCAGCTAGATCTAGATACTCGTTCATTTCCACATCCGTCCTGCCGAAGAGCTGATGCCACCAGCGCACCTCAGAAAGCTTCGGGAAGATGAGTCTTTCGCGGCCGCTTTGCCGATCGTCTATTGTCGCATCATAGTCCTTGTTGACAAACTCCGGTTTTCGTGATAGGAAATAGTCCCATACCGACCTCGTCTTCTCGTGCGCTCGAGCATCTTTGCGGGCTTTCTCGCTATTCCATAAAAACGTGCCGTACTGCCCGGCGTAAAGATGATAGAGTAGCCGTCGCAGGAACCGCTCGTTGAATTCGAAACGATTAGGATGTTGCCGTAAAATCTGATATGTCGCGTCGAGGAATTGGTGGAAAACAGGAGAAATTTCGTTGGGTCGGGTAGCTTCGCTAACATCAGGTGTACCTGGAGCTGGCTTCTTGACTTGCGATGGATCGTCGGCCGGCGAGGCTACACCGTCGCCGTCTGATTCCGCGTTGGCCTCACTGCTGCGGTTCTTGAAGAATCGCTTTGCGCTAGCGAGTGCATTTTCGAACGCTTCTCCAGCGCGACCATCCGACTCGCCGGGCTGTATCGCCGACCCAGCTAGGGAATCCCGTTCTACCACGAACCATTTCTCGTGGTTGAGCAGGCCAGAACGTTGTTGGAACATGTGCCCGAAGGACAACCAATCTTTTTCTATTAACACGATAAACCCTTCGATCGTGCGGTAGTAAGGATCTAGCATCAGCTGTGACAGGGCTGATAGCTGGCTAGTACGGTCCCAACCGTCGGAGCAGTGGATCAAAACGTGCGAATGCCTGATGCCAACTTGGCGTGCGATCAGGGCCGAGCCGTCAAGGATGCCGGTAATATGTTTAAGCCAACCGCTCTTCACGAGTAGTTCGCGATTCGGGGGTAAGCGGGAGATGTCTCCATCCTTCAGGGCTTCTATGACGGTGTTGAGTGATTCTCTCATGACGTGAATATTCTCGATATTTAAGTAGGCCTTCTTGGCGAATTTGTAGTATTCCATGTTCTCCGATCCCTTTCCCATTGCCTGCATAACTACAGCGTTGATAGTCGGTCGAGCATCTACGATGAGATTGCTCTGTTGTGCACCATAAATTAGTCTCTTTCCCGTTTTTGTATCGTAATTACTCTCGTCCCCTGCGATAAGCTCATCTTCAAGTCTTTCCGTATCCGATGTTTCTGAATCTAAGGTATCTCGCAGATCTGTTTGGCTAGAAGCTGGACTCGGTTCCGTCGTATCCGCTCCATGGGTCTCTATTCCATTAAACTCAACAGTAGCCGATGCGGAGAAGCATGCGCTGACCAGCTTTTCATCTTGTATGCTGCGATTCCCCCTGAAACCGACCATAGGCTGAGAACTCCGGGTAATAGAACAGTTATTTAAGGAATGGAGATAAGTTAAGACAGGTATACGTTGTCTCGATCGGTAGGAACCGGCATATTTGATGACGTTATCGGATATCTTGGAGGGGACGACAAGAAGGCCAGGATAGGTTGGGGAGAAGGTATAATCCTTATTTATCAAGGATATCCTCCATCCCCTATCGACGGATTTGGTGCTAATCCCTTGTCGGCGAAACTCGACTCTCGGATCGTATATATGCCACCCATCGAACGGCCTCTCTATCTTTAAGGGTTGGTAGCTGAAGGCGTAGAGCTTTTCTATCGAACCAAGCCGACATGTTCGGTTCCGGATATATTCGAACGCTTCCCGCGCCTGTACCTCATCGAATAAATTGAAATTTATAAACATAAAATCGCGACATCGTAGCCGTATCGAGGATGGGCGCCCTGTTACGCTGGGACACGGTCGAAAGATGCAGTTGGCGATTATGGGATAGGCGATGTAAAGCTCGCGGGTCTTTGGAGCATTCGGTTGTGGTGGAGGTGCCCCATCCGGTTGGACATTAGGAAAGGAGAATATGATATGATGTTCTGTAAGATGGAGTTCGCCAGAGTGTCTCTCGCCGCCCCTGATGGCATCGACATTGGGTATCTGTCAAGACGGAATTAGTAACGAGGAGGAGTAAACGGAGGCGACGGAGGCGACGGAACCAGGAAGTACTCTACCTTCTTGACTTGCATGTTGAATTCTTCGCAAGTGAGGATCTACATTAAAATAATGAGAGACGAAGCAGCACGTGTTGTCGCATTTGTCCAGCGAAGGGAAAGTTGCAGGTGCCCGAAAGCCTGCAAGGCCTGGAATTCCAAGCTTTGACAGGAGAAGGAACCTTTGGAAGAGGCAGGCAGATTAACTAGAGAAACTATAATAAGTCGATGAAAGAAGAGAACAATTGTTGATATTAAAAGGTTGTTCCAAGAATACTACTATTGTTTTTTTTTGTTTTTTTTTTACAGTTTAACCAGCGGCATCGTGGTGTAATGTGAGTTGGCAGCGCATCATATGTTTAAATAAGGCCAGCAGTCACATTGTCTGATTGTCCAAAGGGTGTGGTGTTCAGGTTCAGGTTCAGGTTCAGGTTCAGGTTCGAGATTAGTTGAAAGGTGCAGTGTGCATTAGCAGATTTGCTTAGTAGAAAGCATGGTAACGCATAGTATAAAATTCAAGTCAGCCAGCATTTAACTGGTCGCTGCCGCTAGCTTGAGCGTGCCAGGCGTGCGTGCAGGAGCGTAAGTTACCTTGCTTTTTAGCAGCGGGGCAGCTAGAGCACCTGCACTTGAAAGTTGACATAGGGTAGGTTAGGTTAGGTACTTGCATCGATGTATTGTATCCATGTTGTACATTCTGCATTAACATGACAGAAGACGAGGCTGAGAAAATGGAAATTGGGGAATGGCATGTGGCTGACACCGACGTCACACAAATCCGAAGTCGAAGTCGAAGTGGAGATTTTATGTATCTACGTATTCCGTATTCCGTATTCCGTAATTCTTGCCAAGACCTAATTCCCTACCTAAGGTAATGGCCCCGCATCGCTACGAGATGATCTTTATCGATAAGCCCTCTAAACTCTGGCACACAAATCTCAACCCTAAGCTAAAAAAAAATAAGGGCCAAAAATTCAAGACCAGCGCAAATCCACCACCACCAAACGAGCCCCGAATTTTTTGCGAGACGGATCCTCTTGCAACTCGACCTCGCAACTCCTCAACCCGGCCAAAGCTGAGCGATTCAATCTCTCTCTTTCCTCCTCCCAAGACAACCTTCAATTACAGATCGATTCTCAGCAAGTCGTCATCCCATATCAAACAGTCAAGATGGCCGTCCCGGGTTCTCAGATGTGAGTATTTGTCATGTCCTTTTCCCCCCTCCCCTCTTTCCGAATCCCAAAGTTTCCACGGTAATTTCAACGCCATCAGCAACAATGCTAACCAAACCTTTCTTCCCTTCTACAGTTCCAAGCGCAGAAAGTTCGTCGCTGACGGTGTCTTCTACGCCGAGCTGAACGAGTTCTTCCAGCGCGAGCTCGCGGAGGAGGGCTACTCTGGCGTCGAAGTCCGCGTGACCCCGACCGTCACCGACATCATCATCCGCGCGACGCACACGCAGGAGGTCCTCGGCGAGCAGGGCCGCCGCATCCGCGAGCTCACCTCCCTCATCCAGAAGCGCTTCAAGTTCCCCGAGAATTCGGTCTCGCTCTACGCCGCCAAGGTCCAGAACCGCGGCCTCTCCGCCGTCGCCCAGTGCGAGTCCCTCCGCTACAAGCTGCTCAACGGCCTCGCCGTCCGCCGCGCCTGCTACGGCGTGCTCCGCTTCATAATGGAGAGCGGCGCTAAGGGCTGCGAGGTCGTCGTCTCCGGCAAGCTCCGCGCCGCCCGCGCCAAGTCCATGAAGTTCACCGACGGCTTCATGATCCACTCCGGCCAGCCCGCCCGCGACTTCATCGACAGCGCCACCCGCCACGTCCTGCTCCGCCAGGGCGTCCTCGGCATCAAGGTCAAGATCATGCGCGGCTCCGACCCCGAGGGCAAGGCCGGCCCCTCCAAGTCCCTCCCCGACGCCGTCACCATCATCGAGCCCAAGGAGGAGTCGAGCATCGTCACGCCCATGAGCCAGGACTACGGCGCCAAGGCCGCCCAGATCCAGGCCCAGGCCGAGGCTGCTCGCGCTGCCGAGGAGGGCGCCGAGGAGGCCGCTCCCGCCGAGGAATAAATATAGGTTTGAGCAGTCGGTGCTGGGCTCCTCAACCGGAAAAAAAAGACACTTGATGAAGGGAAAAGAGAGAACGGAGTGCTAAGTAGCAGGATGGCACGGGAAACGGATGAATTATAACGAGGAAAAGAAATGTGGTCTTACCTATCTTTTTTTTCTCGAGGGACAAGAGAGAGATTCTTCGGCGTCTTTGATGATCATCATTTGCATTGCAAGGGACCGGGGGGAAATTTTTAACGGATGCCTCTATTGTCGATTCTAGGCTGGCTAGATTATGACTCTCTACTTGGGAGAAGTCGTAGACTTGCAAAAATAGCAATCGTCGCACGCATATCTCGTGGAAGTCCCCCTCAATGAATGATAGGCGGTGCTGTCTTTTATCTGTGCTAAAAGTGAAATACCACCTGCTTTTTTTCTACTACTAGGCGTAACGAGTCTGAATTAATTGCTACATAACCCACCTGACCTATACGTAAAAGTGGTAACCACTTGAGATGAGAACATACTTGCTTAGTAGTCACATTTCTAAATCCATGGAAAAAATCGACGTAGACGCACCCCCTTCTCATTCTCGCAGGATACGTAGATGGGTAGATAGATAGGTCCCTAACTTTGCTAGCTAATACACGAGCACATGAACTTCCCATCTAGGCACCAAATAGATTAGGTAGATATGTGTGTACCATAGTCTGGAATCGTAGATGTACTTTTGAAATTCGACACATCCACGTTATTAGGAGATAGCCGTCGTCAACCTACACTCTCTCACTATATCTCCTTAATGGTGTCTGTTTGTTATACACCGTCCCGGCAGCTCAGCAACGGCTATATATTCAGTACCGTTCGCCAACCCGTACAGAACCCCCTTTGCTCCCAAAATCCGTTTTGCCCGTTCCCATCCGGCACCATAATCCGGCGCAGTACAGAAAGGACCATGCCCGTTTGTTCATCATATCGCTTTCGCGCGTAGTAGTCGTACAGAGATTAAAAACAAAACAAAAAACAAGGGAAAACAAACAGCTTAATTCCCCCCTTTCAAATTCGATATCGGGAAAAAGGTATCGGTGGTAGCTCCCTACCCTTTTTTTTTTCTCTCCCGCCTTGACGAATCGGAACCCGGAACCCCTCGTCTCTGCGCCGAATGTGCCGGGAGGTTGCTTCCAAAAAAAAAAAGTAAAATAAAAATAAGCCTCTTCATTCCCCGGAACGCCGTGGTAAGGTAATCCCCAACCAAGAATCCCCCCAAAAATGATGCTACCTCTAATACTCCTTTACTGAGTCCCATATTTCCCCCTTTCCAGTGGAGGAGAGGGGTGGTTTGCTCCCGTTTTACACCCTAAGTTCCGATTTGGAACAAGCAACATGAGAATCCTTAATATGAATCGTGTCCACCAGTGGAATTGAATATTCTAATTCTTTCGATGAAGAGAGCCGCCGAGTAAGGAAAAATATACAATGTGGTCGTAGAGGTATCGAATAGGGACACCTACGTGATACTGCATCTTTCGATGTTAGGGGAGAGTTCATTGTTGGGACGATTTCCGATTCTGCAATTCGATCGACTCGTGGTTCTTCGTCGAGCGTACGGATGCACCATTCAGCCTCGAGGGCGATTCGTCGTCGCTATCTTCGGTGAGGTCGTTGAGGCTGAAATCGCCTGCTGCCTGTTCCAGATCGTACGCGCGCATAAGTCCTTCTCTATCGGAATGGCCCCGACTTCCTACGCTCATCCGCGAGCCTGTGCTTCGTCGGGCTTGCATGCTAAGACGCGTCTGCAGACTCGATATCATGTCGGTACCAGCAGCATCGGTGCCCTGCCCGGCAAGAATTTTCGTACCGTTAGGATCGCGTCGGGACAAATTCAAGAGGTAGACACCAGTGAAGGTTATAAGGAACCCGCAAAGTAAGGAAAGTGTGTTAACAACATCGGTAGTGTTGAAGCCGGAGAAGAGGATGAATGAGGCACAAAGGGTGGCAGTTGTAAAAGTCACGTAGTAAAGGGGGTTAACTCTGCAGACGGGTTAGCTTTGCTGATAGGCATTAAATAGCTAGGGTTACGGGTCATACATCTGTGTGCTAAACTGGCTAAGCGCCTTATTGAAGTAGTTCATCTGAGTAAGGATGCAGAGCGCAGTAAGGATCATAAAGACGTAGGTTGAAGCGTGTGTGAACTGGTTGTGCCCTGCGAAAGTGAGCTTCAGCGCGATACCAAAGGCCTTCACGGACATGACCGAGACGGAGCCGACGGTAGAGCAGATAGAAAGGTAGATCAGCGGATTCTTCTTGCCGTGAACCGGCGCGATCTTGTAGATCATGACAGTCGCGAAGATCGCTACGATGGCGCAATACAGAAGAAAACCTGGTAATCGCTGTTAGTTCACACCCGAGAAAAATATTTCTTTGCGCTGGTGTTCAAACTCACCAGGTCTAATGGCATAAGTAAGGATTTGATCGATAGTCTGGATGTCCTCGTCGGGAGGGGCGTGGAGGACAATTATGATGGCGCCTAGCAGGCAGATAGCACAGCCAAGTTTTCCTAGAGTTCCCAGCTCCTCTTTCAAGAAATACGATCCCAGGACAGCTCCGATTAGGACGGAGAGGGCGCCTAAAGGCGTCACCAAGATAGCTGGAGCGAAGGCATATGCGGCGAAATTGCAAATCTCTCCAGTGATCACTTAGAAGAATTATATGTCAGTTTATCAAATCATCGATGGTTTCAATGAGGCGATTCTTACTAGTTACCATTCCAGCCCACCACATGGGATTCCGTAGGTAAATGTAACCTTCGCCAGAGAAGCCATGTTTTTCTTCTGCTTGTATTAATCCCTATGTCATATTAGAATATGTTTTCCCAACAAAGATCGAAGCACAACTCGACGCCGAGTCCTTTAGTTTACGGTACCTTCTTCGTTATTACAAAGCTCGTGCCTATTAGGAGAGGATCGTTAGTTGACATATCCTTAAAATATCCTATCAATCCATACTCGAGAGACGTACCAATGGCTAAACTTGACGATATAGCTAACGCTAATCCGATGTATCTATTCGATCGTCCAAGTCAGTTCATTGTTATCGACAGCAGGAAATTTCGGCGTAAGCTAGCTACGGGACGCAATGTCACGTCGGCGAGCATTGAGGGGTGATCCGTACTTCTCATCTAACATCATCATTGCGACGGATCTTTAGCTGCGACAGAAATCGCAGCGTTTAATGAATATGGGGGCGGGTGTGTGGTAGGAAATAGATTATGGGCGTCGCAAGAGTAGACAAGATAGGCTCGCGCCGGGCGAGGGCAAGCAACGAGAGGGAGTTTTGAGTAAGTCAGGTGGTCCGATTTGCGCTTCGATCAGCGGAGATGCCACGAATACCCGAAGGGAATGATCGGATCGGTTGCGCGCCTAAGTCGAGAAAGGCCCTGTGTGGCTGAGGATCGCACGGTTTGAAAAAAAAAAAAAAAGCGTCGCTTAGTAGAGATGAAAAGCTGAGGGGTACATTGACAAATCTATAAGAAACCAATACGAGTAGAAATGATTGTTTTCTCTTTCTTTCTTTCTTTCTTTTTCTACAAAAGAGCGAATGCCTTATTTCGTAGTTGGTTTTGGGGGTGATTTGGGGTGACTTGGGGGGTTCGTGATTAGTTGGTGTTGAAGTTGATTCGTGGTGATTTTACAAGCGGAGTTTTTTGAAAGCTTGTTCCTTTCTTTCTCTTCGAACTCTCAAGCAACTGGAACTCCAACTTCGAAAGTGGCAGAGTGGGAGGCACTGGGGTTTCAGAGAAAAAGTACGGGGTACTTCCAGGGCAGCTAGCCGCTTAGAGATGCCTCCAAGCTAGCCACCCTGGTTCACCCTGCGCTCACCCTGGCCTATCCTGACCTATCCTGGACGTACCCTGGTTACAAGCCGTTGCGCAGGGGCGTCATCGTCTGTTTACTGTAATTAGAGATGCGCTAACCCGAGTTTTACGCCCCGTATTTCGATCTTAGTATGCACTTAGACTGACTAAAGGAAACTTCAATGACCTGTATCCGACTACTTAGGTACGCAATCGCATGTATGAGATGCAGCAACACCTTTCCAACCATTTTCTTCAGTGGATACTAGCTAAGGAAATAATTGGTTCGGTAATTCTATTCTACAAACTACCTAGGTAGCCATGTGTGAATTTATATAAAGTGGGCTAAATATTAAAGGCATAAATCGAGTTACTATAATACTATGTTATGCATATTCCCGGGTCTTACGGCGGACCCCGAAATATAGTGTATAATACCTTACACGTATCTTGAAACCTTCTGGGATGGAATTTAAACCCACACGTAAGAATCTTGGAAGTTTGTTACCAGGTTATGTAGCGTATGCTGCGTATGCTACGCACACTACTATAAACACTGTACTCTTTTTTCTCTTAGTTAGACCCAAACGGATCCACTCGATGAGGCTGTGCCTCCCCTTCTTCCCTCGCATCCGTACAAAAAAAAACTGGTAGAACACGTACGCAATAACCCTCGATTGACCAATTTCGACTAGGGGGTTTGTGTATATTTCGAGGCTTGTGCTCGAGTTGAAATAAGAAAAAAACATGGTTCTTTCAAGGCCTGTGTGGAACTGAAATCTAAAACATACCTTTGCTTTGATCCATACTATGTAACTCGACTCTTCAACTGTGCCAGTTTCCTGTTCCTGAAACGTTGATCATCTCCAATCCTGTCCATCCAACTATTAATCGATGGCCAAATTGGGATGGAAATATTGAAAAGGCTGGATATCAAATACCAGTTCTGGATCTTGATCTGTATCTGACTTGTACATATATACTAGTGTATCATCAACACTTTTTTTTTTTTTTTGGCATATTATCTTTACACTATAAGGAGGCGCAATATGCTGACGGCAGAAATTAGCCGTGTCCGTGATATGTGGTCACTTATGTGGTAGTTTAAGATCCATATGGAGATGACGACGCGTCTCCACCTCACCTTAAGCTACCTCGGTAGAGGTATCTATCTATCTTTTTCATCTTCCATCTAAAAGAAGTTGCGGTATCGTGGCCCCCCAAAGGGAAAAAAAAAAATGTTATTGTTCTGCAAAAGCAAATGCAATTTGTATTGCTACGGAATCCGTGACTATATCTATCGGAACCTGGACGGTTCATAACCAAGCCACAGCAACAGAAGGCATCTCCTACTCCACTCGTCGAGGGTTGAGCTCGACTGGATTGGTATCGCCATTGAAGCTTCAGCTTTCTTCCACAGTACACCAGCAACGCGGCGCGGATTCTTCACTGTTCTTGTATGGGCAGTCATATCAGCAGCCATGCCGTACTGGCTTCCCCCTAAATTTTACCCTTTCCGAAACTCCTAAACATCTTCGGTACCTAATATCCTCCAACACAGCGCGCGTCCCTTGCTAACAACCGTCGAGCGCCGTGGGTATCAGAAAAGAAAAGTAAAGGGGTCAAAAATCGAATTAAGGAGTCCTCGTCACCGTATCGGCTCGCGACGAATCCGTTATGTCTGTATCCTTACGGGCTGCATTTTTCGGTGTTTGTTATCAAAATTAAACTTACCATTAAAAATACCAGACCGTTTCTAATATTCCTCGTACCTGTATGTTAGTATGCCGAAATCAAACTACGTCCCTGGGACAGAATCGCGTATCTGTACGTAGACTGCAAATGTGCAAGTTCGACATCAGCTTATTAGTGATGCGCCCGAATATGTTGCGTGCCGGAAAAGGGAGGGGACAGAAATAAAGAGAAAATCGGGTTGGAAGATTCGGAGAAATCATGACGGACGACGACGCTTGACATCTGGAGCAAGTTAGCATAATAGCCGGTGACTGCGGGAATTGAAGGTCCGCCGCTTACCGTTACGCTCAGTTGCGCCTTCTCCCAGGTCAGAATCTGACCGGTTGCGTTTTCCAGATATCGGTGACACTTGTACCGTTTCCTTGGGGACCGCAGTGGATTCATCCTGAGCGCCTTCGTCTTCCGACTCCCACGTGATCTCATCATCAATTGGCACCTTAAGGGTTGCCGATACGTTGGTGCTATGGTTGGATGCGACATCGTTGCCACCCACGACATCCTCTCCATCATCATCCGAGTAGTCGATTTCGTCTTTATCGTCGCCGTTTAGGGTGGCAGTGGCGCTAGTAATATCGGAGTTGAGAGCATCGACTGTTCCGTTCGTCGGTGATGGATGCTGATACGCATTATTACGTTCGGCTGTGGCAAAAGCATTCGGATCGTCCACAGTCCCGTTTGTATTATCGTGCTGAAATCCGTTTGGTTGTTGATCTTGAAGTAGGTTCATGTTAGTAACTATTTGCAAATTTTTGAATGATCGAAGTTCGGGAATGAAAAAGTGCTGTTTAGTACGAGAAGTTGTGTGAAAGTCCATATTGTCCCGGTCAACCTGGAAATCGAAATGTTGCTCAGTTTGGACGGCACTATCAGATGAAGCTGCCCTCATGCTGTCAAGATACCGCCAACCAGCTTCCATTTTCCTGATTTCATCCGTAAAGCAGTCATCGCATATGCAAGTTCTTGTTCCGGTACAACGAGTAGAGAGTGGGGGGTTGAAAGGAGAAGTGTGAGAATTACCCTGCTTCGTTGATGAAAGATCTAGTTCGTCATCAGAGAAGTCGATCAAGCCGTCCGCGGTAGTTCCATCGGCATTTCCATCTGTATGGTTATTTGTATTGTTTTCGGTCTCACCGGCTTCCTCGGCCTCGGCTTCTTCGGTGTTTTCAGCCCCGTTAGCCTCGCCAGCTTCGTCGACAGCGTCGTCTTCGCCTGCTGGGTCTTCAGTGGTGGTACCCACGACCGAGCCATGTGCCAAGGGCGAGTTAGACTCGTCATTATTGTCGGCCTCTCCCGCATCATCTCGGTCGGCTTCATCTGCCACGGGACTGCTGTCTTCATAGTCATAGCCCCCATCTTCCTCACCAGAGAGTAAGGCATACGGAGAGTGACCATCAAAATCGCCAGCTCCCTCACCCTCGATCGGCGTCTCTTCTCGATATACGGCAATTTCAGAAAGACCGCGACCGGCGTCTGCGCTATCTTGAAGCGCCCTAAAGCGTTGTTTACAATTAGGCCTTACCATGAGATATGTGTAAAGATCTGGTGGTGAATCTGCTCCGTCATTTTTAACCAGCCTGTCATATAAGCTTAGGATGTCACCAAACGTGAATTCTTCTAGTATATCGGCTGCTGAGGACTATAATACTGTTAGCTCACGTCAAAAAAGTTGGCACGATAGGTCAGACATACCTCAGAAAACTCTAGTCCCAAACCATCTACGTGCATGACCAATTCATCCAAAGGAGAAACTTCCTCTGAAATAACATCCCGCAAACTTGACAATAGTTGGCCGAGGGGAAGTTCCAAGGCCGCCATGTCACTCAAAAAGTATTGGTTAGGATCATCGGCTTCGGACTTAGCGAATAGCCTGTAATCCGTATTACCGTAGGAGATATACATCTCGTGGCGCGTAGCAATGGAAAGAGGATGCTCTACAAAGGTTTTGCTAGCATCGGATTCTTTCTCCTCATCACGAACAACCACTTCGTGTCCTTCGGGCTCGGAATTATGTTCATCCAACCGACTTTGCGTATCATTGGCATCAGAATCTCTAGTCTCTTCTTTACTGGGGTCTTGATTACTAGATTCATGGTCATTGGCGGGCTCGTCGTGCGAGTCACCACCTAGCTGATGCTCAGGATCCCCTACGTGAGGCGGATCTTGTTGCCCCACTTCTTCCTGCTCTTGTTCGGCAAGATGTTCAGTTGTCAATTCATGATTAGATGGTACAGGAGCAGAAGGCGGCTCTTCGTGCTCTAGAGGGTCATCATCATTGTCGTATCCAATTTCGGATACATCATCACCGTTGGCTTGGTGTGATACATCTTCTTGAGTTTCGTGGATATCATTACCTTGGCTGGTGTATCCATTTGGGTGAGTATCACTATTATCCGCATATTCCTGTTGTTTATCGACAGCCGGCTCCTTCGTAGGCTCTTGGGGAATATCGTCAGCAGGTACGCCTTGCTGATCGTGATACGCATCCCTCGCCTCATGTTCTGCCTCGATGTTATTATCGATTACATCGAGAGCCTCGGCATGAGTGCCTTCGACCTCGGCCGCTTCGAGGTCTTGGGTGACTACGTTATCCTCCAGAAGGATTTCATTATTTTGAAGTAGATTGTTATCTGTTGTGTTAAGTGCATCAAGCTGGCCGGCTCCTACTTCATCAGGCTTGCTAGTAGGGTAGGACGATGCTTCTAGCCAGCTCCCTTGGGTGCTGTCGACGTTCTCGGCGTTAACATTGCTGGTGTTAGTGATCTCGGTAAATTCAACTTCAACGATAGCCTCGATATTTTCTTCGTGGGAGACATTCTGTTGCCATAAATTCTCGTCGGTGTCGCCAAGATCGATCTCGATGTCGTTGGAAGTAGCCGCAACCTCGTTATGGTTAACGTCATCACCATCTATATCTATCATACCATACGACGCATCGTCTCCTTCTGCCATTAACTCGTCTCTCGTATCAGAGTTGAAATTCGGGATATCCTGGACTTGGTCGAAATCTGCTAGCTCCATGTCCTCGTCAGGTTGTCCGACCGCAAAATCTAGATCTATGTCGATATCTTCCCCAAATCCAGTATGACCGAAATCGGTCGTTATCTCCATTTCTTCCCCAGGCATTTTGTTTAGAAGGCTTTGAATACAAGGCTATCTTTGAGGAATCTGAAATGAGCCCTAACAGTAAGGTCCCTGGGAGGGGAACAAGAGTAAATTCTGATGTGTCAGATTGGTATACCGCGTGGGTTAACCTTTTTTTTTTTTTTTTTTTTTTGAGGGGAACGGGTACTAGGGGTTTAATAGCAGTCCGTACGGAACAAAGGGGTTCGGGAAGCCGGGTGAAGAACGTTCTTTTTCCGAAAAGAAAGAGACTGTCACTCCACTTGCTCAGTGTTTTAGAGCCCGTGCCAAGCTTACAATAATCTGTCGCGATAGCTTCGCAAACGCGAGGCACAATTGTGGCCAGGAATTCCGATGAGGCCTAACAGTTTGCCACTATTCCTTTACGTGCTTCGATGTCCTACTATGAGATGTGTTGGGGCTAAAAGCTCATCGATTGATGGTGAACGGCGTAGGCAATGTGGATGGGTTGGAGAAAAGTAAGAATCATTTGTGGTAAATCGAAAGTTCAGCTATTAAAAGATTGATCTTTCCCCGAGGCTGTGGTAGATGCGGTAGATGCGGTAGATGCGGTGAATGTGACAGACGCGCTGTGACATAGGCTTTCGTTGGGTCCTAGGCTGTCTTGAAGACCACGATCCTTTGTTAAGAGGTAGGTATGGTATGTGGGAAAAGTGTCGGAAGTGTTGGATAACAGGAACAGGTCAAGAATACTAAAGTACGTAGGAAAGTACGAAATAGATGGACGCTGTGGCTGTTGTCTGGATGAATCCGAAGTAAAAAGGATGTCGTGGTGATTGCGAAGTGCACGTCGCGTGCTTTAGGCGGGATTTACGAAGGGTACAGATTAGGAAACGAAGGACGGCGCTTCCTCGTCGAAGATATATGTCGAGAAGATGACGCACATACGACTAGCCGAAAACTTTAAATATCAAAGTTTAGGGTATGCAATATGAAATTGAGGCTAATAAGTCGTGATGAGAAGTAAAAAAAAATGGTTGAAAGTCAGAAGGTACAGTGAGTTAAAGATTTAAAACAAGTTCTACTAACAGGTAGTGATCATTTTTAAGCTGATGAAAGCACGGCGCGAAATAAACTTGGGAAAGCATTAAGTAAATTTGAGTTGACAGGACCCCACCTGCCCGACAGCTGAACCTCCCGCGGCTGATAGGCAGGTACAAAGAGGCAGACAGTCAAGAGATACGGTTTACATGTACGTAGGTACCTACCCTCACAGCTGGATAAATATCGGAGAAGCAGTTCCAACCAGCCAAATTCAGACCAGACATGTGGCTTAACCAGGGGCACCAGTGAATTGGCCTGATTGTAGAACAGCTACTAGCCTCAGCGCAATACCAACTCCCAAATTGGCGGCATAACTGGTCTCTACTTAGCCTTAGCATAACAGGTACCTATCAATTAATTGCCTTTTAATTCTGCAGAAATTCCACGTCTCTGCAGACGAAACACAGAAACAAAATGGTAATGATTTCTTGTTGCTACTCACTATATTTGGTAACAACCTCTCTAACTTATACCAGGTCGTCCTAGCCGCATCTATATGTACTCGAGGCGGGAAAGCTGTCCTCTCGAGGCAGTTTCGCGAGATGCCCAGATCGCGAATCGAAGCCCTCCTAGCATCCTTCCCTAAGCTTGCCGACTCCGGCACCCAGCACACTACCGTAGAGCAGGACAATGTTCGATTCGTCTACCAGCCCCTCGATGAGCTTTACATGGTCCTCATCACCAACCGCCAGTCCAACATCTTGCAGGATATCGACTCCCTCCACTTGTTTGCTCAGGTAGTTACTAGCACTTGCAGAAGCTTGGACGAGAGGGAAATATTGAAGAATGCATACGAACTACTCAGCGCATTCGACGAGTTGGTCTCGCTTGGTTACAGGGAAAACCTCACTATTAGTCAGATCAAGACTTTCTTGGAGATGGAAAGTCACGAAGAGCGCATCCAGGAGATTATTGCGAGAGTATGCCGTCTGTCTACCCGAAATTCATATTTCTCTGCTGACACCTATACAGAACAAGGAACTCGAAGCAACGGAGGAGCGCAAACGAAAAGCCAAGCAGCTGGAGTTGCAACGAAAGGAATCCGCGAGGATGGGCCGCCCTGGTGCGCCTCGAACGCCGGTATACCCGACCTATACACCTCCTACGCGTCCCACGCCCGCAGATACCTACGATACCTACGAAGCTGAGAAGAATAAGAGCCATAAGTATGAAAGATTGCAAGCTTGTTAGGTGCTAAGCTAACACTAACACAGGACAACGGTTATGAAGGGCAAAGGAATGCAGCTGGGTAAGAAGTCTAAGACCACAGACATGTTTGAACGTGTCCGGGGAGATATGGGAGCTGAAGTAGACGAAACACCTTTCGCGCGTGCTCCTCCCACTCCGACTGCTGAGCCTGCAGCCCCACGAGTCTCCTCGACCCTGGACCGCGATGCGATCCACGTAACTATCAACGAATCTATCAACGCCAAATTGTCCAGGGAAGGTTCTGTAAACTCTCTAGGTGTCAGTGGTGATTTAAGTTTGAGAATCTCGGATCCCAGCTTGACCAAGATCAAGCTCGACCTTACCGCAAACGCCTCCCATGGTGCCCAGTTCCGCACGCACCCCAACGTCGACCGTGGCCTCTTTACGAGCTCCAAGACTATCCAGATGAGCAACGTTGCCCGTGGCTTCCCTGTCAACAATGCTGTTGGCGTGTTAAGATGGCGAGCTACACCGAAGACCGACGACACGAGTGCTTTGCCCATTAGTTTCACCGTCTGGGTGAATAAGGGCTCGTCCCAGTATTACACGATAACGGTCGAGTATGAACTTACCGGAGGTGACACCTTGAAAGATGTTACTGTTGTCATTCCGTACGCTACCAGTGAGCCGGAAGTGAGTAGCTTCGATGCCAACTATGAAGTATCTGGTGATAGTCTCGAATGGCACATTGGAACCGTCAGCGATGACAATCCCAACGGCTCGTTTGAGTTCGGGGCGCAGGCGTATGAAGAGGACGAGTTTTTCCCCATGCAAGTGCGATTCTCGAAGACGACGCCTTTCGTCGATGTTGATGTAAGTCCTATATATATATATATATATATACTCACTAGTTTGGCCCGTTCATCATGCTAATGATCTATACAGGTTACATCAGTTTCGTTGGTGGAAGAGAACGAAGAGGTGACCTTCTCGAAGGATGTCAGATCTGTAGCTGATTCCTATCTGGTCGAGTAACGGTTCCTGGGGCAGGACGTAATGAATTCAGCATGGAGCAACGGCCACCAAAAGGGGTTGAAACAGGATGTTATATAGAGCAATGGCTAGATAGAGCATGCTAACATGCTAATTGATTGTGAATGATGTCAGCAATTTTATATTTGACTTATAGACCTACTTAAACTTATATAAGAGTGTTGCTTTTTATTTTATTTTTTGCGGATTTAGAATTGGAGTTTATGAAAATGGATGTTATAAATCATGTATACTGTACATGTGTTTATCACACACTGTATTGTGCGCCTCTAGTTAAAGTGTTTAAGCAGCTTCCCACACCGTTCGACCGCACTGTGGTCTCATTAACATTAACCTTAACAAAATCGCAGCAATTATACAAGGTGAAGCTCTCTCTGGATAACAACGCCAACTTCCAAAAATGTCACGCGATGATTAAAATTCTTCCAGGTCTTTCAATATTTCCTGACCTAAGGAATAGCCATGCCCGAACCAATTGAGCTCACTCTCCGCAACGACTTACGTCTCGACCCTAAGCCTTATAACGGCCTTCTCACTTATAACCCGGCTATCGAACTCTTTGCTGGTGCGGCTGGGTCGAGAACGCTCCAGATATGGCGCTCAAATGGCCAAGCTGTTACTAAAAGTACTCAACGTGGCGAGCGGGACACCGTCGAGGCTCTTCGCTGGAAAGCCGATGGTAAGCTTTCTTTTACCTCCAGATAAGATAGTCGTTGGCTCATCAACTAACGCGTATCAGGACAATTTCTAGCAGTTGGGTGGAGTGATGGGGTAGTGAGGCTCATGGGTTTAGAGACCAACAAGGCCGTACACCAGATGCCAGTCTGCGAGATGGGCAAGTCTCGAATCACCTGCATCGGCTGGGCTCGCAATAATGCTGGGAAGCGCCAGAACTCAACACCTGCATCTTCTACCATATCCTGGGAGGATATCATACCTCGCGATGTCTTTCCTAGCAGCAGGAAGGCTGCTGTGGACCTCCCTCGGGAACTCACATTTCTTGAGGTCGAAAGCGCCCTACCAAAGCTCAGTCCATTACCCGCATCTGGGGGGTCAGGGTAAGGAGCCACACTAAATTCGTCGCTTTCACAGCTGACTTGCTAATAACATCTAAGGGACGACTCGTTCGTTTTTACCACGAGAGCGTCGCTGGAGTTCCTATTCCAGCCATTCTCTCCTCATGACAGCGATAATGTGGATGTCATGATTGTAGGCACTGACGATGGGCAAATCCACGTCAGCATATATAACTCTTTTGTTATTGGTACATTTAAATATGCTCCGTCGCCATCTCATGGGAAGAATATCACCCTACAGTTGTGCCACCATGCCTCTCACCCCGACTCTTCGACACACATGCTCGTGTTCAAACCTTCCGGGGAGACTAAGACGACAACTGTCTATCTTGTGCCTATTGATCTGACTTTTATACACTCTTCACCCGAGAATTTGTCTTTGTTAGCATCAAAAACGACTACACTGCAAAAGCTATTGAGATATGTGAAACAAGTACAGACACACA
Organism: Daldinia bambusicola; assembly: GCA_022478815.1. Taxonomy (NCBI): domain Eukaryota; kingdom Fungi; phylum Ascomycota; class Sordariomycetes; order Xylariales; family Hypoxylaceae; genus Daldinia; species Daldinia bambusicola. Next base: position 611,796 of record MU284067.1, read on the forward strand.
TGATACACGAGTGGCAGTCGACTCGGGAGCTCCCAACTCGGTTTTTGAACAGCATAAGCGAGACATTGCGTGAATCTGGTAACTACGGTGAGATGGGTATCGGACAGGCGTTGTACCATTCTGTGGTGACTGGACATACGTTCCCAGAAGTCCAGGAATGGTTAGTCGACCAACTAGCTGAACGGGTATGTATGCATCTACCAGAAATATCGGCTAGGACTACAAAACTAAAAAGTAATGTAGGGGCATAAACGATGGGACAAAGCCATTTCGTCAGGCCTCCACGCTCTTCGTAATCTTGTGCATGAAAACTTCCTTCCCGCGCTAGAACGCGTGGGTATAATTCTTAGTCGCTTACTCGGGATCGCGCGTTTTCACGAGTCAAAGGAAGAGCCCGGGTTTACCAGCGCGCAAATCACGAAAATTATGGATATCGTGTCCTGCCTGATGCTGGTAGGGAACAAGATTCTACTAATCGTCATGGAAGAGCTAGACCTATTCCAGTCATTTTCGATCTGGCTCCGACACGAGATCGATACGCTAGCGGCTCCGTCAGCGGTAGAGGAGCTCTCGGAGAAAGAGGCGACGATGGAACACGGAAAAGTGCTCGCATATATCCAACAGTATATGGCTGCGAGTCCCTTACGAAACCATTTGAGTAATGTCTCACTAGAAACCGCAGAGAGAAGTCGCCAGAAGGCTGAAAGTGGGAGCTCTTTACTGGAACTCCTTAGTAAACAGCTCAATAGACAGGAAACCAAGCAGCAGCCTGATGAAGATGCGTTCGCTCAGGTCGAATTCTTGTATGGATATTTAGAGGGGAAAGCCGGCGCCATCTTTGAAGGCATCGCCGAGGCTGAGAAGCGAAGCGTGCGGTTTGGCGAACTAACCGCTATCAAGCTGCCGACTAATATCTCAAAGTTTGATGTCATGATGTCTGCTGAGTTTGATGCGGTATGTCCATACCTGAGTCATTATTCATACAATACTAACAGCCTCCTTTAGGACAGAACCAGGGCACCAACGTACACGGCTCTGGTAACAGAAAGTGACAAGCACAAGGGTACGAATTACTAATAAAATTATCTATAACAGAACTAACTTCCCCCCCTTTATTTTAGTATACATTTTCCGAACGACCGTGAGCGTGTTGAATGGGATTAGCAGTGCTGCCGTAACTCAAGTCTCATGCATGGTCCTTGGTGAAGGAGAGGTACTCGACCTCAAGTTTCTCCACAACGATAGTCTCCTTGTTCTTTGGGCACAGAGCGGTATTTTAAGCCAGTTCATTCGCATATGGTTATCACTAACTCCCAATAGGCCATCCGCTGCGCATTATCAGAATACCGCACGCATCTGACGACTTAGGGTATCAGCCATATACATCAAGGAACAAGATAACGCCACACGTTCTCAGCGACGAACAAGTCATCAGCGCGTTTAGGAACGCGGTGGTGCCCTGCGAGCTAACCTTTGTACCGGCTCGGATGGAAGTGAAAGAGGCTAGTTCCGAACGCGACATAGTGCCTATTAGGGTCTGCCTGCTTGGAAGCGATATGCAAACGTATAAAGTGTTTTCTCTACCAGAAGAATTAGTAAAATAACCGACGAGATAGTTGCACGCCAATTGCCGAATAAGGGGCTACGATTCTAGACATCCTAAGACATTAATATGATATTATTGAAAGAACCTCCAAATGGTCTTCTATCTACTTCTGAAACGCCTGGGAAATAAACCATCTGTATAATGAGGCCAGACCAATCTCAACACCTCGGCAAGGAGACTTGTTGCCTGGTAACCAGAATATTGACACATTCTTTCTTTCTCCCCCTTTTTTCTTTCAAAATTGTGGGGAATATTAATAGATTTTGACCCATCTTGCGCGAACTGACAATAGAATAAGTGGCTCAAAACCAAGCGATATCAGGGAGCCAGATCAAGCGAGACAAATTGTCTCGGGCCGACGCCTTCGATCTCGTAATTGTTCCCTTTATTAGCTACCTCCTAGGTACCTAAGGTAAGGTAGTTATATCTGGTTCCTAAACTACGCATATTCCGTATATTACCTCCTATTAGGACGGCTGAACGGCGGGTCGCAGGATATCGTGCCACGCGGTAAATCCATCCTGTAGTTCCACTACCCGCTCAGAACCCTCCTTCGCTAATATGACGTTCGGTGGTGAGGCGTAATAGTAACAGTAATCGTAGACGATCGCATAGGCATTCTAGATTTAAAGTCTTCTGTATCTATTGCTCCCCGTCCGTTTGGACAGTTCTACGATGCACAGGCTTCCGAATATCCTCCCCCTCCCCTCGCTCCTTGCCTCGCCCTCGACTTTGTGTAGAACCCCCTTCCCTCTTCCCCATGGATCAACAGCCTTTTCTTTCTCCTCGAAAAAAAAAAGGTCACCTCTCGTTTTCACCACTTCACATCGCATCACATCCTATCCCATTCACTTCCTCCTCCCCGTCTTCGCCCACTGTCTAAGCACGTTCTTCTGGATCTTGCCCGTGCTCGTCTTGGGCAGCTCCTCGACGACCTCGACCTCCCGCGGCACCATGAACTTGCTGATGGCGCTCTGGTGCCGCGCCCAGTCGATCATGTCCTGCGGCGCGAGCGTCTTCCCCTCTTGCACCGTCACGTACGCCTTCGGCCGCTCCCCCCAGTGCGAGTCCGGCACCGCGACCACGCCCGCCTCCAGCACATCCGGGTGCTGGACTAGCATGGCCTCGAGCGCTACCGAGGAGATGTTTTCCCCGCCTTTTTTTGGGTTGGTTAGTTATCTTGGTATTCATTTTATTTTAGGCACGTATACACGTTAAAAAAAAAAAGCGTGGTTTTGTTAAAAGATGAGAGAATAGGGAGGTAGGTAGGGCAGCTTACCGCTGATAATAATATCCTTAGCCCGGTCCTGGATCTGCGCGCTGCCGTCGGGGTGCCACACGGCGAGGTCGCCGGAGTGCAGGGCGCCGCCGGCGAAGAGCTTCCGCGTGGCCTCGGCGTCCTTGTAGTACCCCTTGCAGCAGATATTGCCAAAGAAAACGATCTCGCCGATCTCCTTGCCGTCCTTGGCCACGTCGACGAGCACACCCTCCGGCTGCTCCGTCTTGATGATGCGGATCGGCAGGCTGGTTATGAAGCCGTGGCCTTGCCGCGCCATCTTCACGTATCGTTCCGATTCCGGCAGAGCATCCCACTGCGGCAGGTGGTATCCCTTCGTTATGGGGCCGTATGTCTCCGTCATGCCGTATACGTGAAGGGGGTGTAAGTTCAAATCGGTCTAATAAGGTCAATTTAGTGACTTAAATCCACGAGAGGGGCGGATATGTCTCATAGATTAGGTACGTACCATCTGCTTAAAAAGATGCGGCGTTGGCGGGCTCGCGGCCACGGTGACCTTTACGGGCTGCGGCAACTTCGCAGCTTCTTTCGAGCTGCAAAGCAGAGTATTTACCGTTGGCGCCGCGCTAAAGTTCGTGATACCTTCCTCCTTCAAGAGTTTCCAAATTAATGGGTAGTCAATTCTCCTCAGGCAGTAGTGCGTCCCTCGAGCTGCTGTTACTGACCAGCTATAATACGAGTAAGCCCCCCTAGATTTCAAAAGAAACGCTTGTTTTGTAAAAACTTACGGAAACGTCCAGCCTACAGCATGGAACCTACATTCGTTAGCGCCTGAATTAATATCTTCTAGAACAGGTAGGTAGATAATCTTACATCGGTAGTGTCCATAGATATTTACACCTCCCTGTGTCAGGGCTCAACCCGGATTCGATTACGTTAGCTAGTGCCGCAAGGTACGCGCCTCTGTGGGTGTAGACGCATCCTTTTGGTTTTGAGGTCGTCCCCGATGTGAAGGGGATGGCGATCATGTCATCTTCGTGGACGCCCTGAACATGCAGACCAGGCCATCCTTTACTGCCCCGTGCCTGGTCATATTTTAACCCTTCCAGCACGGCCTCATCAAATGGCCCGCAGAGCTCGCCCTCAGTCGCATCGGTATCCTGGGCTAGTTAATACATTTATTCAAACTCCGACATAGAAGGTTCTCTACATGAACCGGGCATAGACTCACTAGGTCAATAATAAATTTCACTTTGGGATGTGTCTTTTTGAAGTCATCTAATAATGGTAGATATTCATTATCCACGATAATGGAATCTACTTCAGCGAAGTCAAAAATATACGTGATATCATCGGGTTTTAATCTATGGGATCGTCAGCTTTTGCTTTTAGACTACACTCTAGAAGTGCTAGATGAATTTCCGGGCGCTCTCACCGATAATTCACAGGTACAATAACCCCACCAGCAGCTACAATCCCAAATATCGATTCCAGAAAGGCAGGCGTGTTAGTGGCTAGTACCCCAACTCTCTTATAGTTGTGTTTCAGAAGGTAATACGCCAACCCCCTAGCACGATCCGCGAATTCGCTGTACGGCCTCCTCAAGACTTTGTTGTTCGCCGTGACGTGGTATATGGCGGGAGCGTCGGGTTCGATAGCAGCGGCCCTCTCCAAGAAGAATGTGGGGGACAGCTGGTGGATGTGATGTGTATGCTCAACGCCAACGGGTGACTTGGAAGGAGCTGGTCCCAGATGACCTAGAAGGTTCCTCAACCTCGACGTCGGTCCGGACATATTAGTAAAAGTTTAAATACAGCGAAAAAATAGAATAAAAAGTAAGAACTCCGCAGACTGTAAGGGGAATTACCGCGGGATACCTATTCGTTATAGGTATAGCTGGTATTACCTAGGACGAACAAGAAACAAACCCACGAAAGATGACTATCTTTAAAGTTCACGATGATCTCCGGTCGAGGAAGGGTATCCAGACTTATAAGAGTCGGTACAAGAGTACTTAACCTAGGTTACCTTAGGGGTACTACCCCAGGTAAGAGGTACCTACCTACCTAGGTTAGATGTATGTAGACCGCAGAGGGCAACCACTACAGAGCAGGCGGGTAGGGCAGATAGGTAAAGGGCAAATTGCGGGGCAGTAGCGTTACCCCATAGGCGGTCGCAGGCCGTCCCTCCACGCCGCTAACCCCGGTCTTGTTCGGTTAGAGACTTAGCATTACCGGGGAATCAAGGATTAAGCATAAACTATTTACTATGTATTATAATACTACCATATCGGCCATAGTACAAAGTACGTACGGGGTCATCTAACAAAGAAAAAGGAAGCTAAGCTGCTTCAGCCTCTTAAGTCTTGAAGCCGCTGACGTCTTTATCTCTACTCACTTGTTCGGAGTAGAGTTAATCGCCAAGTGCTTGTTTTTTTTTTTTTTTTTTTTTTTTTTTTTTTTAATAACAATCACCTCAGCTCAATGGAAATGTAAAACTTAAAAGGTAAGATGTTGTTTACGGAATACTTTTATAATAGAAACATTACCTAAGGTATCGGAATTCTATGTCGGAGTTATTTAACTGCGGTTATTAGCCATACTGTATACTCAATTTCGCTTTTCACTTAGGGGCCCGAGGGGCTTATATTGTTTACACAAACTGAGATAACTGTGAACCAAAAGAAGAAAAGAAAAGAGAAAAAAAAACAAAAACAAAAAAAAAAAACAAATGAAATACTAGACTTACCAAGAAGAGCGGTAAATCCCTATTGTTAAGCTGAAAGGATCAAATCACAGGAAACTCCTTGCAAAACTCCATATTAGGGTCAATATTTCACCGTAGACTAACCGACGAGCCGATTTCACAATTTTATGGGTGCTATACTATGTAGTATAAAATACTTAAATACCTATCAGGATCAGCGACGTCAATGCGCCGTAAATACCACAAATCGTTATAACGTCCATTCAAACTTTCCGAGCAACACAAATCCAGGCCGACATCTCCAAGGTTCCCGTCTTCTTCTCCGTATCGCGCAGCTGCTTTCGTATCTCGCCATTCCAACGGCCTATCTCTTCCGGACTCCATCCTTCAAAGATCTTCGACGTCCACAGGGGCGAATTCAGTGCCTTGACAATGCCCTCCTCTGAGCCACACCCCCAGTTCGGCTCGGCTTCGAATATTTCGATCTGATCGGTAGGGAACCCGCCCGCCTCCATCACGCTTGTAGGCTTTTCCTTCGTCAACCACTCAGGGGGCATATGCATGGGTTTCAACCAGCTATTTGGCCGAATGGCGTCCAGCGCGCCCTGGAGTATTTCGACAACCCGCCGAGTCTTCCACGTCGTGACCACCGCGTAGCCCCCAGGCTTCAGCACCCGGTACATCTCTGCGGCGCCCGCCACCGGATCGCGGAGGGTAAATATTCCAAGATTCATAACTACGGCGTCGAACTCCGCATCTGTGAACCTGGAAAGATCTTCCGAATCTTGGACGTAGGCGTCGGCTGTAGTCCAATTTAGAGAGGCTTTGTTTGCCTTATAGTGCCCCACCATGGCGGGAACAAGGTCTATGCCGGTAACCCGCGGCTGCGGAGAAACCGGCAATGCGGGGACTGAGACATCTGCTGGGGACGGTGATAGGAGGAGCTTGGTTACGATGCCTGGCCCAGCTGCCGAGTCTAGGATGTGGGTTGATGAAGAATAGCTTCGCAGTGGTAAGTAAGACAACGCGGCTGCAGCGAGACGAGTGCTAGTGGCACCGGCATCCTCTTCGTACGAGGAGGCGTTTTTCTGGAAATGAAATTTCTCAGATATTTGACTTAAAGAGTCGTGAGTTATGTTGATGAAGAACATGGTGAGCAACTGGTGAGAATTCGGACTACTGACATGAGACCTGCTGAACTACGAAAGGCTGGAAGATAATTCGAGGAGCGATAGGCTTAAATATTAGAGGTGCTTTACTTTACATCTATGTATGTTGGTAATAAAAAAAAACAAATCATGCATTGACTGTTAGCTAGCCTGCTCAATACCACATGCTTTTCGGTCTACCTAGCTGAGCACCAATATTATTTGCAAGGGACCGGAATAATACCGAATTTTTCTACTATATCTTGAAGGGTTCGAACAGGGGTCGGTAAACTGAACCATAAAGCAAATTCTTGTTCCTTACCGTTTTTGCTCAGATCTGATTGAGGGGGTGGGTTGAGTGGTCAGTTTCCGTAGTTAATCTGTGCACAAGCCATATTTAACGGAGAAGCTATTCAACGTTGCCTCGGATGTTCGACTATCTAGTGGTTGGTCTGTGAGGCCTGAAACTTGTTTGGGCCCTCGAGAAATAATACCATATTCTCTGATAACAAAATTTGAAATTAAGGCACGGGGTAACATGCTATGCGGTTCATTTATTAACCTCGAGTTTTACTGAGTTTTCGTCGATGAGAATAAGTAAGCTACCACCATGTCATATCCCCTTGGCCGGCATAAGACAATCAAACCCTGCAATACATGCAATACAAGAGGGAAAGCAGTCTTATGCCAGCCAAGGGATACACCAGAATTTACGATATATATGGCCCGTGTCCTAAATTCATTTGTTTCCGAGAGTGTCTGGCAGCGAACGCCAAGATTTGGCACGTCTTTACATCCGATTCGGACCACCTACACGGACCTCCTACGCGTGGGAGGCGCGTGGAAAGCGCGTGGGAAGTATTTATAGTAGCAAGCCCCCTGTCCCATGCCTTGTCCCATAAGTAGTTGACAGGTGAATTTTACGATGAAATTATGTTGTGAGCTCAGTGTTATGGCTTGTGCGAAGAAAGGTATCTTAAGAATCTACCTAGACCGGCAAGTAAGGGCTAGGGGTTTCCCTATGCAAACGCCCTAACCTAGTAAATACTTGCGAAATATGCATGAGGCTAAAGGGGCCTCTAACCTGTACCCTGTAGAGGTGTACGATCTAGGTACTATTTCCAACCTCCTTAACAATTGCGATATTCACTTACCTTGGCTACCTCCTATTTTCCCTAGGTTACATATCGAAACTGTACGATACGTTAGCCATGAATTACTTTAAAGAGGTAGATATAACCTCGCGTGGATATTATGGAGGCTTACGTAGGGGTTTTCAAAGTCGGTGTGGTCTCGTTCGCCCATTTCCAAGCCGGCCTTATCTCGATCCTCTTCTGACATTCCCAACCCACGCATATTCGCATCTCTCCGCCTGTTGCGCATGACCAGGATACTCCTCCACAAAAGGATCAGCGCCACCTGGAGCCCCAGACATGAAACGCAGCCGATGGTCCCCGGGATATATCTTGGCTTCATATTGTTAGTAGATGTTAGGACAACCCTTCGTATTCTCTAAAGTTGACGTACTGCATCCTTGGCCTGGAATATCTGAGTCCCTGTCATATTCCCAACGCAATAGCCTACGAAGGTGATCGAGGATACAACGGTTCGCTTTGTTCGCCCCGCTATGTTCGAAGGGATAAGCGACCATGAAAAAAAAGTGCCTACTACATAGGTAGAAGTCATGAAAAGTCCACCCCATTTTGTCCACTTGTATTGCGGCTCATTGGGAAGGAGGGCGATGATGAGGAATCCAGCTATCGGCGGTAGTGCAGAGGCCGCCATAGTCCACCTGGAGGCACATAACTCATTAGATTATGTGCGAGTCAAGATCTTGTAATTCTTACATGCGAAGGTTCTTCTTCCTAGTAACTAGCAATCCGATTGCCACGAAGTATAGGACTGAGAAAATCATCTTTGGGATATTCAAGAGAATATTTTGCAGACTCGCTATATTTCAAAAGTCAGTCCAAGTTAAATCCACTGCGCCAGGAAAAGATTAGGTTAGGTACTAACTAAAGCCGTAGCTGGTGGTCAGTATCCCAGAAAATGCCGTCAAAGCACCGTTGGGGACTGATCCTAGGAATGCGTTTGCCCCGGCTATCCAGAACTGCGTGTTACGAGTTAGCTTTCTAAAGAGCGTGGGCAACCGATAAGGGAATTAGGGGGCAGTTTACATACTACTGGGTCAACCAGACATTCTCTGACCTGTCCCCATTTCCAGTCTTTGATACCTGTTCGATCATGCCCAGTGTTATTAGACAATATCCGAGCTGTAGCTATCTTTTTCTCCTCTGCGGACAACCAGCGTACTTCCGAGGGTGTACCGAGAAGCAGAAAGCAAGATATCCCCGCAACAATAGTCAGACTGCCTAGAAACTGGCGGCATTGTTAGCCCTACGTCCCGTCTCCGCTGTTAGATAACTCACATAAGACATATACCGCCAGGCCTGAAAATCCGGGTTTTTGTTGGTAACAGTGCCGATGCCGTAATTTATCGAGTCGGTGATAATGCTTACACCAGCGTAGCCGCTCTGGAAGACCAAGGAGCGAGAGGGGTGTTCTCGCGTGGTATACCAAGCCCCAACAACCAAGAGGAATCCGGGGCTTATCGAGCATTCGAACACTCCCTGTAATGCTCGAAGCATGATGAGATGGACGAAATTCTGAGCGAATCCAATGCCCAGCACGACGAAACCCCAACACACAACGTAAGCAGACAAAATCCGGCCCATCGAGTATCGCTGCAGCAAGATGATAGACGGGATCTCGAAGCACATGTAAGTGAGATAAAAGACCGTCGTTAGCCATGAGAACTGTTGTCCAACGAGACCCGTGTCTTCGCGTAGCCCAAAAGTGGCCTGAGTACCGACGCAGGCCTTGTCGACTTGCTGGAGTCCATGGCAAAGCCACATGCTATAGCATAGTAATTAGCCAACTGCTCTTAGAGAATTGAGTTGTATAACTCAGGACTGTGATGTCCCTGAGAGAAGGAATATTGAATTTATACGAAAAAGAAGCCCGTAGATCCGGATGCGACTTACAGCGGAAGAAGATACCTATCCACCTTTCGTTTGAGGCGATTATACTCTTGGTCGGTATACTGAGGCATCACCTCCTCGACATGGTGTATAGTGGCTTTCTCATCGTTTGAGAACCTGTCGCTGTCATCTGATCCCATCTTTATGAGTTGATATAGCCGATATTTCTGTGTAGTATGAGTATCAGTTTATCTTCTCATGTAATCTTATAATTGTGTCGATACAATCATGTAGGATTCCGAACTTCATCACTGGCAAACGCGGCTATAAGTAGTACACAAGGTATTCCTCAGGGACTATAGACGGATAGGAGCACAAGGAATAAGAAATAACGTTACAAATAACGAATAGACACTCTCTGAACCCTCAAAACGCCAACGGTGGTCTGATATGAAGTCCAGAACACCTAGACAGGGCATCGGCCGGGAAGGCGCACGAATCAAAGGGCAATCTAAGGGCAGATCTCAGCGTAGGCATGACGAAGATTGCTCAAGTTTCCACGACATTATCTCAATTTCTAGTTTCCAAGCCACAATTTCGGCACTTCGTCAATCACCTCAGATCCCGGAGTTGCATTTGTGTAATGCAGGTGTCTCAATGATGTAAAACAAGAACGGTGGAAAGATACCACGCGTTCTTACACAGGCTTCCGCCATCAAAAGGCAAAAGGTCGTGTAACTGGCTTCGAGTCAACCATGCAAAGAAGCAAAATGTATATTCAGATGGCGCAATGTCTAGCCTCACCGGTATATCTGGCCCCGGGAAAGGCTGCCCTTGATACCAATACAATTGAGCGAGCCTAATTCTCGATATTCAACTACTAATGAATAAGGGATAGTAAATATCTACCTAGATAATTAAGATAAAGAATACTTGCGTGCCTTGGGAACGCCTTAGACAATATTGAACGTAGTTTAGTTTGGGGTGGGGGTTGGCTTGTAAGACAACAATAAAAAACACATTAGAAATGTAGATGTCAAGGTGCCCTCCTCCCCCCCTAAAAAATCCCGCTCGAGGTTTGATAGTACGAATCGGCGAGATTTATGCCTGTCGTGGTCATGAGCCTTTTTACCATGTAGCTATCCGTCCTTATATTCATCTTTAGGGGTGGGAGCACCAAAAGCTCCCTCCAACAGACAGACATCATACTTGCATGTGGCTTGGATCAATCCGGTAATAACAATCGTGGCAATCTGTTATGGAAGCATCTCTGTAGTTGTGAGGAGCAGGCCGCGGATAGCGTATCAAAGAGACTTTGACTTTACTCCTACAGTTAAATCCGAGACTGACTTACACATGTCTAAGACCATATACTTAACGATTCATCTCTACGTCGAGTAGGTAAGTACACAGGAGGAGGCTCAAAATCGCCAGATATCAGCCAACCCTCGCAGTTTACTCCACATATGGTTGGAGTGCAGGAAAAAGCCAGAGATCTAGACGGGATGCCCAGTCAATAGGATACCATACCGGGGCCAGAAATTCCACGAGGGGGAGCGGGTCGAAATGTGAACCGAGTGGACGCCCATTCCCATATGAGGGAGGGGTTACATACATGTCAACCTCAGGAGCGTGAACCTAGGGCCACGCGCTGCGAGCCCCCTGAAACCAATAGAAGAGTAATTTTGGTACATATGCCGCGAGGTAGCGAATAACTATGATCCGCTTCCAGGCTTGACGCGTACATGGTTAGGTACTCGTGATAAGGCGTTTCTGCATGGATATATTGCTCGCAGATAGGGGCCAAGAGAGGTCTAGAGTTTTACGACAATGTCGGAACTGATGGATCTATTTGTAATAAGAACCCTTTTGTTTATAACCCGTGCCACCTTGGTACATTAGGTAAGTACTATTCTCAACTACAGTCGTCCCCTTAGCTATGGTACCCTTCATCCCCTTCGTCCATGAGCTATCCTGTTGACCGCTGAACAAGGGGTATAATCGTGCAAAGGGCATGGATTTCTTAATGTTTTCTCTAGTGACCACCCCTGCCACCCCCTGATACCCCGATTCTCTCAACTTATTTAGTTTACCTGTGTGGATATTTCTTTACGGCCCCTGTTCAGCAGTCAATGGGATAGCTCCTCTTATTCCTTTAGCCACAGCCCCCTTGGCCCCCTAGCTACACCTAGTCCTTGTATCCTCTTAGCCATGATTTATTTAGCTACAAAACCCCTAACCCCTGATATTCCGGACTCTCTTGTCTGCTCAGCTACAATCCCCGGTGGCTTAAGATTTGCAGCACATAGCTATAGCTTTGATGTCCCGAGCAGGCGTCGATGGCCGAATATTGCTAGACGAGGCTGGAGGGAAACAACTTCTGGCGGGGTCAACACGTAAATCGGTATATATAAGATTAGGTACATTCTAATCAACAAGTAGGGTTACCTACTTGTTGGTAATGGAATTATAGGGCTTGATATAAAGGTTCTAGAACAAAGCAGACTCTCAGCAAGTATGTATAAGGTGGCTTAGGTACCTCCTGGTCTTCGAAGACCCGGTCTAGAGTTCCTCGCGGCACAAATTGAGGTGTTTTATACATTCCACCTACGCCTAGATATAGGTAATACGATACAGCCATATGCATGTTTAAGTCTAGGATTACAGACATATTTTATGAGAATTATAAGCTACCAGACCTCAGGATAAGGGTGATTGTTTTCCGGCGAAAAAAAAAAAAAAAGAAAGAATGGATGGCAGTCGGGGTCATATTGACCATACATGCTGCGCTGCGGTTGTTCTCTATACTACCCAGAAAGAAGAATTTATCTGAGTATCCGCGTTCTCCGCTTCTATGTCTATGAAGCGAGTGATTATTCTAATGGAGTGGTATGTCTAGTATTTCTATAAGCAAGACGAATATCTAATTCAAGATGTTCCTATATCGGTCGGGCATGTCTGAGGATGGTCGCTGCTATACATCCTCCTTCATAAGGTCTCTTAGGTAAATGTACTATATACGGTAATATGCAATGCCATGTTTATACTACATGATATATAAACAGGTAATTAAGTATATACAAGAAGATTCATGTCTTACAAAGACCAATATCATAGAACTATGCCTAAGGTCGAACTGCAAACTCCGGTGCGCTCGTCGCCAGAAGGCTCTGGACTGCTTCTAAAGCACTAAGTTCGACACCCAAATCGGACTGACCATCGAAACCGCCGGTGTACCATTGTACACCACAGGTAGCATTGCCGTAACCAGCGCAACTAGAAGCAGCGCCCTGAGCCGTCGCCTCGAGCAAAGCGTGGATGTCTGACTTTAGGCTAGGAACCAATACTGCCGTCTTCCCCAGCCAACGCGCCAGGCTGGCCTTAAAGCTTGTCTGATCGATGTTGCACGCCGAGTCCAGCTCACACTTCTGCTCGTACATCACGCCGGTAGCGTTGGACGTAGGACCGAAGAAGGTCTTCTGAGCTGTGCGGACCAGACCCCGAACTCTCGATTCCCAGGTCGAACTCTTGGTAAAGGCGTACATATGGGAGGCGCCGTGGATGTAAGAGGCAATATTATAGCTCCATTCGTCCTTGTTGATCGTCGTACAGTTCGCGCCCTTATCATCGCCCGCGCCGTCAAACACGTGGAAATCCGAACTGACGAAGCCGACGCCCGTAGACCAATCCCAGACCTTGGTGGCCCAGTCGCCGAATGTCTGGTTTCCAGTGTACCGAGCAAGCCGGGCGGCGGTCTGGAAGAAACCGGCATTAGTCACGGAGTTTTTGTAGTAATAGCCATTCGCCGTCTCAGTAAATTGCCACTTGAGCCCACCCCCGCAGGTTGCGCTGTCTTTGTTCCAGCGCGCCACAAAGTCCTCAAAGGCGTTCGTCCCGATGGCCAGCCAAGAGTTGGCGCAATCGTCGTCGCCTGCCTTGGTCTTAGACTTCTCGCACGGCAGGGCTGGGAAGTTGTACTCCATAGCTGTCAAGGCGTTGTAGACCCAGTAGACCTGATCGTCGTTTGCTTCCCACGATACTTGCTCGGTCGGGGCAAAATCGTAATTGGGGCCTACGTTCTTTGCGAGCGAAGAGAGAATGTCGGCTTGGTAAGTTGTGTCACCCGTATACACAGTATAATCCATCAGGCCGTTCCATGCCGAGCCGGAGAGCCACCAGAACCAGGACTCAGGTTGTTTGAACTGACCTGCAGTTGAGCTAGGATCATGGTAAACGTAGAGGCCCTTCGCTATCTGGGCCGCGGTCTCTTTGATAGAAGCTTCGTCTTTTATGGTGAGGCTTAGAGAAGATACAACAAAGGCGAATGTTGATCCCGCAACAATTTTTGATAATCTCGTCATTTTGAACACTAATAATGATCCCCTATACAGAATTTACAGAATTGAGAGAAGAATAGTAGACGAGCTTTGGCCCAACGAGTCGAGCACGCGTGTTCTTCGTCCATGTTGAAATATGTATATTAGTGTACCCCTTTTTTGAAGTAACGTTATCTATCTAAGCTTCTAAACTGACAATGGGCTGCAGGAGTGCGCCGTCGATCATTTCACCTTACAGCAAGTCAATAAGTGAGAACGGCCGCCATGGGAGAAAAAGGAAGTTGGATTGCAAAGGGCCAGGCACACGCGAGTGGCCGAGCCAATGAATCGACTGCGGCCTCCATGATCCTTGGCGACCTTAAACTATTTACAGTTACCGCAACGAAAAACATAACTGCTCTTTCGGTGTTTTCTTTTGAGCATTGTCATCAGGGCAAATAATCACCTGCATACGTTTTCGGACTTATTCAGGAACATGTGAAGGTTCTATTTTTATAACACTATGGAGTGTACGCGTTAAGTTTCTAGGGACTTTAAATGTGACGTGCGAACTGGAGGTACCTATGGCCAACACAAACCGATCTTTTCTTTATTAACTCGATTAGGCGGTGATGAGCGACAGGTATAAGGGTCTTAGGGTTAGCGTTTGATCCTGTAAAAAAAATCATACGGACTAAACAACAAAGGAAAAGACATCACTTCGGTTACACAGCTAAGAAGTCACTCGAGCAGAAAAGCCTATTGACTAAAATTGTATGAGCCAAGAAGTGAGGTTCTCCTAACCGAAACCTGGGGAAGATTACAAGAACCCCGGCTGCTCCGGGAATTGGACAACGGGGCACACGTGCGCCAAAAAAGTTGAAGGAGTCGTCTTGAGAATAGTTACAGTCATCCGATCGAACGTAATAATTTGAATATGTCTATCACGGACCATTCAGAGAGTTCTAAGAGGTTGAAGAGATGAGAGTTATGATGGTTGCGAAGAGGTCCTATAGCTATTCCATCAGCTGTTGTCTATATCAGGTAATATAAATTATAAACCAAGGCTTTTTGATACGATAGCTTTCCCACGTACCCCAAGCTATTAACGAAATTTAGCTGCTCATCCGAAATGCCAAGAGCTTACCGGGCAGACTACAAATAAATACCAATATGAAGGATATACAACGTAGCTCAAGGATGAAGCATCAGGGGCTACTCATGGGCATCCTAGAAGCTGACACAATATGCTGTCCTTCGCCCTGCTTTCTCTGCTGCCGTCATTGGCCTTGGTAGCAATCACACGTGAGCTATCGCCGATATCTCCGGGACGACTGAAGCTAATATGACCAAAGCCATGCTGTAGTTTCTCGATTCAAAGATGTTCATTCAATATTGCTAGAGGTGTTAATCAGTCAGATTACCCTTCTTCAGGTTGGAAATAGAGACTTTGCTTTCAACGTTGACAACACGGGTATGCAAACGTGTATACCCTTCAACACGATGTCGAGCTGGGGTTGGCATAAAGATGCTCTACCGGCAAATAGGTATTGGGGGAAAGGGCATGAGATACTTAATTTGTATAGCCACGTTATATTACTCTGTTGCGGCGTTGCATATTTCGAGTAATTGATTGCATGACGTACAAAGGCGGGAAAGGGGGTATCATGGTGACATCACGATAGCGACATCAAGGTGTTTACATTTTTCGTCCTCGAGAACAGCAGACCTACCTATATATCGACACGTCGCACTTTACTTGAATAATTTTATATCAATATCATTTATATCGACTCCAGCATCTGATTTGCGTCAGTAAACGAAATTCGTATTCTCACTAATTACTCTTACCAACACAATAATCAAAATGTCCAAGGAAGGCGGAGATCTCAGCCAGATGGCTAAAGACGGCACCAGCAGTAAGTAACCCTTTACTATTCCAGCTCGATGAAACGGCTTCTGTTCTCCATCCCATTACGACCCTTGGAAGCTCACAAGATGGAATCGCAGTTCCCGGTGACGCTGGAAAGCAGAATCTGATCCCATCGGTGCCCAACCCCGACCAAAAGCTACGAGATGCTTCCGGCGGAATCGGCGGTACATCATTGCACAGCGCAGCCGATAACCCTATCGGCGCAGGGAAGAATGCGGACGACAATGCTGTCACGGCGAGCGGACACGCGGTACCCCAGTCCACAGCTGCCAAGCCTAGCGGCAGCGGTGGTAAGGAGCGGGAACCCGAGAGGTTTCAGTTGCACTAAAGGACGACCGTCCTTCCGCGATCGGGCGATGCGGAACATCCTACCACATAAGGTAGTTACCCGAGATAGCATGAGATGAGATGAAAGTGGCATATTACTTGGGTGTCTCTCAATGGGGTTCCTCAA
The DNA here is from genome assembly GCA_022478815.1 of Daldinia bambusicola. Taxonomy (NCBI): domain Eukaryota; kingdom Fungi; phylum Ascomycota; class Sordariomycetes; order Xylariales; family Hypoxylaceae; genus Daldinia; species Daldinia bambusicola. The sequence goes on from MU284067.1 coordinate 628,177, forward strand.
GTCACTGTTTTCATATAGAATCGTTAAATGAAACTAGGAGCAATGCCCCGGAACTCAGGTTAAATAAAAATATAATAAAATATCAATGAAAGTTTAATTCCGTTCTGTGCCAGGTATATATGTGATATAACATATACGAAGAAGCCACATCAGGTATCTCGATCTCGGATGATACCGGCGCATTATATAGGTCAGATAGTTATATAATCTTAGGTATTTCCCTTCCGCCAAACAAAAAATGTAATTCCCGAAAACGCCCCGGCTATGCGAAGCGGATATATGTCTTCTCAGATAACCATTTTATTTTATTTCCCCCCTTTTTTCCCCTCCTCTCTCGCGTCATCCTCCAATCTTCACCGGGACCAACCCAGGAAGTTGAGAAGGTTGTTTCGCGGGTCGCCGTTAGCCTCGACCTGCAGGGCCGCCTTGCGCGCTTGCTCGACCTCGGGCGTGTTCTGCTGCGAGAAGATGCGGTCCATGGTGCCGGCTTCGCGATGTAGCTGCGATCGGACGTAGGAGCCCACGGTGTAGGCCACTCCGATTACCACGAGGCTTGGTAATATTCTAAAATTCAACAACCACTTGTTAGCGTATATCCTATCACACCTCCACACCGATTCTGGAACCCCTAAAGTTTAGGGGTTTTGAGGTATGATTTGGTGTGGAGTATCTCGTAGGGTATCCTTACCTTGATGATACGGGGCCGAGCTTGGGCGCTGCGGGCGTAGCAGCTCTAGTGGCTGCGTGCATGTGCGGGCGGAGACCTTGGGGGTTTACGCTGGCCATTTTTGTTTTGATTGGGTGGACAGGGGCTTTATGGTGAAGTGGTGTCCTTAATAGCGAGTAATGAAGGTACATGCAATACCTGCCGATTTAAGTGGGAAGCCGAATAGATTGATTTGGCTTCGGATGAAGTTAAGTGTTAATGTGTGTGGATGTAATATAAGCTTGATTGTGTTGCAGGCTGTAGTGAAACATAGTGGAAGACGACAAGGCTTAACGGCGACATTATAAGCTTCTCCATTTCGTCTGTATCCATCGTCGTCTCTTCCGCCTTCTCGTCGTGTAAGTTGAAGAGCTATTAGACGTGGGATGATTTTTCGTGGTAGATCACGATACGATGGTATGATGTGGTCTCACCGAAGCCCTGACTTTCCTGACGCCTTGGCCGAATTCAGTAACGCTCGATCCTCCTAGAGCCAACGCCTCCCAGAATGGCCAGACCATAGCGAAAAATCGAATTAAGCAAAATCACCCCCATACCCCATTCTGGTAGTTATGACCCCATTGGATTCGCTCTGCCGGTTCATTATCGCTACTAACCACAGCTTCTTACATCCTGTCGTCGCCGAAGGCCTACTTCATCTATTCATCTAGAGGCTTCGGCCGGGAACCGATAATGGGTCGGGCCTCAATTAACAACAATCAGCTGGCTAAGTCATCCTTCCAGCCGTACTCTCACGACATGTGAATAAGCAGGTCATCTCCGACTTGATGATTTTCAAGACGCTCATCGTATGTAATACCTAAGATTAGGTACCTAGGCTCATTATCACAGGTCAAATTTAATTCAATTGAAAAATCTCAAGCCAATCAAACCGTAGGTAAATGCAATTTTGACAGGTGGATATCTTCAATAGTTTACCAGCGGGGATATCCTGGGGAAGTAAAACATCGGGAGACTTCGTCCTGCATAGGGGAATTATTCCCCCTGGTCGTCGTCCACAGTGATGGGAAAATGTGAGAGGAGAGTTCTACATTGTCAGCTCATGCCTAATGAGCCTCACCGCAGGGCTGTTCATCCTCGTTCTCCACATCAAAGAATCGATGGAGCCACCTGAGCACCCCATTACCAACTGTGTGGATGCGGGTTAAGCTAGGCGTCTGCAGCGTGATCCCTACCACGTCGTAGAATAATAGGAGTAATAATATCTTTCAGAAGCTTGATGATATCAGATGGCATGGTGTTCGTTAACACCCGCCGGGTATTAACGAACACCGTGCCATGGCACCAAGGAGATTTGCGAAGAACTACGAAGAATCATCAAAATCCGAAGTTGATCCCTATTGTCGCATATTCTGGACTGAATAATAAACAACCAATAACATCCCGTTTGTTTGCTGCATAGTGCATACAGCCGTCTTGGAAACCTTCACTAAACAGGTAAATGGACAATCTCGTGGATAAAGCTACATATTTTCATTGAAGAATTGGAAAATTGGACTATCAAGTATTGAAATTAAAAGAAATTAGCAATATACTGAGCCGAATTTACCTTCCACTCCTGTTTCTCTCACCAAGTCCATTACTGTCTATTAGTAGTCATGATTCATCAATGGCTCAAACTCAATATTAGAAATTCCCGAAATCCTAAAGACCATAATACCACTCAAAAGGCAGGTCCGTTATTATCATCTCTTAGCTTGGAGAAAACTCTAAGCGTATAACTCTGGGTATGCGGCCTTGATCATATCGGCGCCCTGCAGGTTATTCAGTCAGCTTACGAACTCAAACAAAGAGGTTCTTCCACTCAGCAACATAACAAAATATAACACACACCTTCTCAGCAATCGCGTAGACCGAGTTCTGGATTCGACAATCGGGGATTATGGGGATTACCGACGCGTCGATGACCCTTAGATTCTCGACGCCGAACACCCTGAGCTTGCCGTCGACAACACCTTCGTTGACGTTCGGCGCCATGCGCGCGCTTCCGCACGGGTGGTAGCCCGTCTGCGACCGCTCGAGGATCATCTTGTCCATCGCGGCGTCGGACGCCCGCGGCATCGGCCACGGGTAGTCCTCGCGGATCATGTCGCGCATGCCCTCCCCGTGCATCAGGACGTCGTCGACCCAGCGGATGCCCTCGCGCAGCGCCAGGATGTCCAGGTCCGACGCGAACATGTTCAGGTTGACCTTGGGCTGGACCAGGGGGTCGGCGCTGTTGAGCTCCACCGTGCCGCACCGGCTCTGCGGGCGTAGCAGGTCCACGATCACCGTCACGTAGTCCCCCTTGGCCGGCTTCGGGATGTGCCACTGGAACGCGTCGCTGAACATCGGCACGAAGTCGATCTCGAAGTGCGGCTGGCCCGCGGGCCCGAACGGGTCCAGCCCCCCGTTGGCTTCTTTCGCCGCTCGGTACTCGGGGTACTTCATCAGGCGCTCGTCGATGCGCGGGAGACCGACGAGTTCGAGCAGGCCCGAAGTGTAGGGGCCCTTGTTCTTCCAGCGGTAAGCGCTAACGGCCGCGTCGTTCTCGAGACCTGGGCGAAGGAGGTGCTGGTCGAGCCCGTTACCGTCCTCGATGCGGAAGACATGCGGCAGGATAGGGTGGTCGAGGAGGTTCTTCCCGACGTGTGGCGAGTCGACGATGGTCTCGATGTTGAACTTGGCCAATTCCTCCTTGGGGCCGATTCCGCTGAGCATAAGCAGCTTGGGGCTCTCGAACACGCCGGACGACACGATGGTTTCGTACTTGGCCTTGAAGCTGTGCGTCTCGCCAGAAGGCAGGATGACCTCTACGCCGACGCACTTCTTCGTCTCGGGGTCGATGAGCAAGCGCTTAGAGTTAGTGCCGGAAAGGACGGTGACGTTTTTCTTGCCCTCGAGGTAGAGCCAGCTCGAAGAACGCTTGCCGTTGTAAATGCTGTTAGTGCATTTCCAGAGGCCGCGCATGGTACCGTTGTGGACATCGTCTGTTAACTCCCCGCCCTTGCTGGTCCAAGCCTTGGTCACGGCATCGCGGAATCCCTGTATCTCGGGAACCAGATCCGAATGCGAGACGGGGATGGGGCCATCGGTACCGATGTATTTCAGCTTCTTATCAAAAAGACTGTCGTCGTCGTGGTAGGTTGCCGGCTTGTAAATGTACTTCTTGAAATTGTCCCACTTCCACTCGTCTCCGCCGTACGCAGCCCAGTCGTCGAAAGTTCCGGCCGAACCGGGGATCCAGGTGTAATAGTTGAGACAGCTAGAACCGCCGAGTGTCTTTCCTCGAGTGTTGGGCTTTTCAACGCGTGTGTAGTCGGGGCGGTCGATCAGGGTTGTCTTATAGGCCCAGTCCCACTTGCTGTCGCGTAGCTCGAAGGCTCTAGCGGGCGTCGTGATGGCATCAATATCTTTGGGGTTGCTAATACCGGCCTCAATGACCAAGACGCGGACATCAGGGGACTCGGCCAGACGGCCAGCGACGGCACAGCCCGCAGTGCCTCCTATAGGTTGTGTCAGTGACAAGTCGGCGTATCTTCTGGCGTCACACTAAACTTACCTCCAACAACAATGAAGTCGAATTGCGCAACAGATTCAACTTGGGTGCTCATGTTGTTTTGTGCTACTAATATCCGTTTTAAACCCGGGTGTCAAGAATGATTATTTGAGATTATATCGACGCGAGAAGACGTCTGAGAGAGCTCTTCTTTGAATGATATTCGAAATTCGATAGTAGGGTTACGATACTCTCTTATTGGTATCTTGGCTTGGCTAGTTGATGATGAGGTTGATGATAATGGTAAAAACAAATCTCTTCTACGACGACCTCTATCCTAGCCTCTTTATAGTCAAGACGTGATGCGGGACTTTCACTCTTCTCCATAGTGGTGATGTATTCCTTCTAGCACAATACCAGGTACGCATGAAGGGATATGCGCCATGAGTAAGCGTCGATTGATAGACGTCTACTAGAGTATCTCCGAAGCTCCAAAAAAAAATATGCTGTGTTACTTAGAACCGGTATATTACCAGATTGCTGACACCAACGCTCTATAGAAAGAGGCCGAATAGATTCCCCAGGGGATTGCCTAATTCGGTAGATAATAGAAGGGTTACATGAATCCGAACCGCGCCGAACAGTGAGTCTGAGAACAATACCGGAGAATCGGAATCTTGTACAATATCACTTTTCATCTATCCAATTTCTAGAACATTTTCTTGTTTCCCAATACAGTCCGAGCGGGTTGAACCCATAGGTCTAGATGCCGAGCTAAGTGCGGCATCTTTTAGTTGTAATCTTACAGTGCGGGCGATGTTGTCTCGGTGATAACCCGGAGATCTGGGTAGTAGTCAGCGACGTCACTGAGGATACTAAAATTTGCCGTAGGAAAGCCATCATAAACAAAGATTTCACCTAGAATCTTGGAAAAAAATCAATTAATAATATTCGGGATACAAAGCCTTAGTGCTTTACGCGTCGACCTTCATCCAGAATTCTTCAGTCGAGAGAATACATCATAGAGCTGTGCTTGTTAACACTAACGTAACTAAAAGATAGAAATTCAAGGAATACAAACCTATCAAAATCCTGTAAATCCTGTACTAGAGGTTTTAGCTAAGTAACGATACTTCTTAGTCCGAGGTAAAGTGGTTTTAACGAAGCTCGTCGGGTTTTTAATTGAACGGATTGCAGAATGCAAAAGATGCGTTCGGAAATGGTAAGCTTCAACTTTGTCTAAGCAGAGAAATTCTGGTTCGAGACCCCTCTTTGAAGCTTCGTCGATACTTCCAGTTATATATAATTCTAACATCTATCATTCAATCACAGCTTCACTAACACTTCTCAGTCATGTTCTGTCACAGCTGTCCTCTTCAGATATCATGTCGAGCATTCTTACTCATGTGACGGATCTTAACGCCATACTACCTCTCAGTTAGTTTCCATACCTAAATAGAGAAGTGGGTTTGAGTATGCTTACGCGATAAAATATGAAAGGAATAGAGATAAAGCAGATAGCTATACCACCAAGAAGTGAGTTTCCGGGACCGATACCGAGTTGGCGAAATAATTCACGAGCCTAGGTGGATTAGATGCCTTTCTTAGTCTCACAAAAGAATCGTAGGCTAGGTAGGTAGTCTGCAACTTACGAAGAGAGGAAACGATGCTCCGAACGAAGCTCGGAAAAGCGCGTTTCCCGCAAATATCGACGCGACATATGCGGGATAAGAGATCCCCAGGTAGTTGAATACCGTATTGAACAGCGTGACCACGCCGACGGTGAAGATGCTAGATCCTATGATAGGCAAGATCCAGTGCACGCTCTCCCGCGCCGTCCACCCGTACCAGAAGAGGCAGATCGGGAGGGAAATGGCACCAACAAATGTTGGCGGGAGCACCATCTCGGGCTTGAATGACGGCTTGGAAAACCTAGGAACTACCCCACGCTTGATCCACAGCAAATATAAGGGCACGGTGACAAGGGCGCCGATAAAGATCCCCAGAAAAGCTAGGCCTTGCTCGCCGGTGCCGAAACCGTAGATATCGCCAAACACGAGAGGGAACGACTCGAACCAGAGGAACAGAATACCGTACAGAAGCGCCGAGTACAGGTCCATGAAGAAAACGATCGGTTCTGAGAACGTTAGTGTGAAGGCTCTCCCCAAAACAGCTAGATGATCTCTCAGCGTATACCGAGCAGCGTCGATCTCGGACTGGCTTCTAAAGCGGGCATCGCCCGTCGTTTTCCTGAGCCTCTTCGCCCTCCTGTACAAGATATTCGCGGCGCTTGTCTCGGGAAGCAAGAAAAACAGGAGGACCAGCACCAGCGCGCACAGCCACGTGAATATCCAGATGGACCAACGCCAGCCCTCGGCAGGCGCGGCGAAGCCCCCTATTATGGGACCGAACACGGGGCCGAGGACGCCGAACGAGGATAATATGCAGATGCCGTACCCGGCGCTAGCCGGGTCGTACATGTCTACGATGGTAGCGCCGCCGGTCGCGAGGGGCGGGCTGCCGAGAAACCCGGTCAGGACCCGGAAGACGAGGAACATGGGCATGTTGACGGCGAAGCCGGCGGGCAGCTGCAGGAGGATAAAGGCGAGGAAGGTCCAGAAGTAAAGGGGGCTGCGCCCGAGTTGGGGGATCTCGGACATCGGAGACCAAAGCATGGGACCTAGGCCGTAACCACTGATAAGTAATGAGGTGTAAGCTAGTGACATTCTCATCATCGAATTAGGTTTCATAGGGGGTAATAGCAGTTCTCACAGCGTGAAGAGGGAGAGTCCCAGCGTGGCGACGATCTCGCTGACCCCAAAGTCCTGCATGATGCTCGGTATACCAGGGACGTATATTGAGCTCGCGATGTAGAACGAAAAGTTGAGAATACACATGAGGAAAGAGACCAGAATTTTCCAGTTTCTGGGCCAATTCTGAGGGTTCTAATCTAAGTGTCAGCTCAAACGTCTTTTTCTAGGTTGAATCCCGATAGGAATAATACCTCTGGATCATCAGGCCCATACCAATCTACCACATAGAAATTTCTATCGTCTACAACCGTCTGATCCGCATTTGAGTCTTGCGCAACAACTCCTTGTGTGATGGTGGCTTGTTCTGTCAGGGACTTAAGCGGCGTGCCTGTATCGCCCGGTAGAGGCTTTTTCCATATAGAGGGATCGGCTTCGTCAGGGAATAGGAACAGTTTATCTCGAGACAGAAACCGTACGAGGTGGCCAAATGGCGTATCACGAATCTGAGGAACCATGTTGTTTTGAGGGAGCAGTTTGAGCAGAGCTGTCAGAGTATAGCTACTTGAGAGATTATGACTTATACTAGCTTTAAATAGTTATCGCTCGTAACTGCTTAGGCAATACACATAAGGTAGTCGAGGTAAGTATATACAACTGCTTCAGAACCGACACTTATTCTTGATCTATTACCTCCAGCGACATTCACGCTTGATATCCGATTTGCCAACCAAGCTCTCCCATGGCAAGTCAGGACTCTAGGTATACCATATGTACCATATAGGTACCATATGATAAAAACGAGGTATGAACCGTTCCTTATGTTGTGAATGGCCGTCGTAGAGGTTCCGGTTGGATTTGTCAATATGTATAATGCAAGATCCGGAATTTGCGTGGAGCTAGAGACTTTATCCCCGAGGTCCCCTCGGTGAGCTCTGGCATATGACGGCCGGGCTTAAAGAGTCTGATAAACATAGCATCTTAACTGGCAAGACGTTAAGTCCAAACACCGAGGCTAGCGATGCCTAGTAAGGTAAAGGAGTTGCAGAGTCCCGTCTTGGCACAGCATTTTCTACTTTCTATTTATTTGCTTACCTATACCCTAAGTAGGTACTGTAGTTACATTAATGCCTCAGGTAGTAATTAATGATATGTTATAGGATACAACTCCGGCCTTGTCTATTGATAAGCTGCTCTAAGCCCGTAAGTTTATATTTCTGATAGGTGAAAACTGTTACTTAAACGGAATCGAGGTTCTGTACTGTACTGACTTGCCTTGTGCGAACGAGTTTAATAAAACCCATTTCTCTCTGCGTACTAACAAATCGTTGTCTCATCTAGACATCAGTAAATTGGTAGCCTTACGCTTCCTCCTATATCCTGACATACGGGTCGACCTGTCAGTAACAAGAATTTCGAATACAACGTAAAAAGCTTAATAGGAAGAAGGCGATCTCTCTAAAAGGTCCAGTAGTGACTGGCAGATGGAGTCTACTGATCTAGCGTGTAAAAAGAAAATCTTTTTTTTTTTTCTTTACAAACGATGATGCTTCATGAACGAAAGTGAGGGCATGATGGGTACACTAATAGCAATCCACAACTCAACCATGTCTCCCTCTTCCCTCCTTTCCTCCGCCCATTCTAGGAGCCTTCCTTAGCCAAGCCCACAAATTCACGGCAAGTTTGTTCATGAACTCAAGCGATACTCTATCATAATCGTCCTTATCCTTTTAGTTGCAATCTGTAACGGTAGATTGTGGAGATAGATGAAGTCCGTGGAACTTTATGTGTTTGATTTGAGTTTCTCCTATACCGAGATGACATCGGTATTCCTCCTGGCCGTTCACCTAGGTAGTGAGCACAAAATTTCCGAGAAGACATGATTGTGTATTAGCTAGAACTTGAGGTAAATTTGTGACAAGATAGGAGGTAGGTATTAAGCATTGTTTGGGTGAAGTGATACTACGAAGAGGCCCGGTGCTCACATTTATATATAAGCACAATGCGTCATAACAGGTGCCTTTTTTTTTTTTTTTTTTTTTTTTTTGGCTCAAAAGAACTTACTTAGATTGGTCAATACTTTTCTATCTAACTCTATTCTGTAGGTCTTAGCACCTAGGTATGTTCTTGTTCATTAGTCTTTATCAGCTCTTATTGTGTATTTAAGAAGTATAATACTAGGTGCCTATAAGCTTATCCTTTTTCTTTTCTTTTCTTTTCTTTTTGGCGACGCTTTATCTTGTTAACAGAACTTTAAGAGGATAATCATAGGCAGGTACCTAGGTAGGCAACCCAGGTATAGGTATGGAACACAAGACACAGAGAGTTGCATCTATTCTCTTTGGAGTCATGTTATTCCTTATGTTAGATATATTATTGCATTGGCAAGTAAGTGTATAGGCACCTAGGTAGGTGCTTGATATGCAGTTGAACTACGACTAGGAAGGGTATATATTCCCGTCGCTTCGCAACTTATAGGTGTTTCGATTCTTTAGGCAGCCAAATCCTAAAAATTGTTTGATCGCATTAACTATAAAGTAAATTGTGTTGACTAATTGACATCATTTCGTACCTAAGGCTTAGCAATTCAGATTATTTCGGCTCAAGGATTTACCTCCTTATACCTGATGCCTTGATCCTGATCTAAATACTAGCTACATGTATGTACCTAGGTAGGGATCTAAATAGGGGTGCATAAGTCGAACTTTAGCATCCAAAGCTTGTCTAAACATCCTCATTGAAGCCACACATAAATCTATACCTAGGCAATAATCGAGAAATATCTACGAGCTATATTAGGCACCTGTGCTTAATGCCGATCGAGAAGATAATATCGTTCCACCTCGTTTCTAACCTATTCATAAGGATGGTGTCAGCTCGCTTCGTAGGGCTCAGTCGGGCAGTCGGGAAAGCGACAGAATGCATAGAGAAGTACCGCGCCATGGATTGCGGCTGTGCCGAAGACAAGGGGGGAGGACAGGGGGTATTTGAAATTGTACGGTGACAGCGCAACGGTCCGCTGCTCCTATCCAGTTATCTTGTCCAATCAGCATCTCGCTCCTGGCTCATGGGCCCTCGTTCCTGGTAGGGATCTACAATGCAGGTACCCTCGCAGCTCGAACGTCAAAGCTTAGCCGGCAGCAGGCAGCGCCTCGCAGGCCGTGTCCCAAGACGCTCTAGCTCTGCCTTGAGCCTCGTAGTAAGACGTTTATAATCTAGGCAATAATCAACGTCTTTCGTGTAGTGATATGACAGGTGACGCATATAATAGAGTACCTAAGGTTAGATACATATGTATACAGCCCTACTTGCTCTTCTCGCCTGAGGGTTTCTTCGTTTTACACTCGTCCTACCTAACCAACAATCATCGTGGGCGAAGACATTAACCATGGGCCGCTCACTCGTTCTCACGCAGGCGTTCATCGCGCTCGCGACTCTAAGCTCGGCCCTCACCGTAACTATTCCAGGAGCGCCTCCGCTAAAACTAGGTGGAGCAAAGCTGCTTCCGAGAAGGAGCGTAAAGTCAAACAACACTACTGCGGATAGTATCTCGTGGGGACCATGTCCAGATTCGTTCCCTTCTAACATCACGTGTGCGACTTACACCGTGCCTCTGGACTGGGAGCACCCGCAAGGCAACGAGACGATCGAGCTGGGTCTGGTCCGCATCGAGGCCCGCGACAAGGACAACCGCATCGGGAACTTATTCCTCAACCCAGGTGGCCCCGGCGGGCAAGCCACAAATCTCGTCGCGTCACTCGCCATGGCGCCGTACGCCGTCGACCCCCAGATCCTCGACCGCTTCGACGTGATCGGCCTGGACCCGCGGGGCGTCGGCCTTAGCACCCCGGTGCAGTGCGACACGGCAGCGTACAACAAGCGCATCACCTGGTTCCCGGAGACGCAAGGGGAGTTCGACGCGCTCGTCGCGCACAACAAAAACCTCGGCGAGAGCTGCCGCGCCAAGACGGGCCGCCTGATCGACTTCGTCGACACGATCAGCGCCGCGCGCGACCACGAGGCCGTGCGCAAGGCCCTGGGCGGCGAGAAGGCCAACTTCCTCGGCCTGTCCTACGGCACCCAGCTGTTCAGCCAGTACGCCGGGCTGTTCCCCGAGGGCATCCGCGCCCTGGTCCTCGACGGCAACCTCCAGCACTCGCAGTCCGAATCTAGCAACCTGCTCATCGAGAGCAGCGCGTACGAGGCCACGCTGAAGAACTTCTTCTCCTGGTGCGCCGCCGCAGCCTCCGACGACGAGTGCCCGCTCCGCGGCCAGGACGTCCGGGCCAAGTACGAGAGCGTCGTGGCCAAGGCGAGCGAATCCCCCATCCCGGCGCCCGGGTGCGACGACAAGACGTGCCGCTCGAACGTCACGGCGGAGGACATCCGCTTCAGCGTCCAGCCGTACCTAATCTCACCAGGATCCTGGCCGTCCCTCGGCAAAGCCATCGCGGCGGCGGCGGACGACGACGACGCGACGCTCATCTCGCAGCAGCAGCCGCTGGTAACAGGGGACGCGTACGAAGACTCGTCGCTGCTCGCCGGCACGGCGATCGCGTGCCAGGACTGGACGCACGGGTCGTCCTCGCTCGCCGACATCCGGGCGAAGGCGGCGCTGGGCCAGACCTTCACGCCGCTGACGGGCGGCGCGTGCCAGAGCTACAAGATCCAGACCTCGTGCGTCGGGTGGCCTGCGCCGCTGACCAACCCGCCGAAGCCCGTCTCGTACCGCGGCTCCGCCAAGATCCTCATGCTGCAGTCTACCTTCGACCCCTCGACCAGCTACGCCTGGGGCCTGGGCCTGCACGCAGAGATCGGGGACCGCCGCTCCGTGTTGGTTACGCGCAACGGCACGGGACACACTAGTTACCTGCTAGGCGGGGAGACGGCGGCCGCGGCGAACGCGTACCTCGTTAACTTGACGCTGCCGGAGCCGGGGACCGTTTTGCAATCATGAGTGGACACGGCCTTTCTGGGCAATGGCAATGGTAATGGTTGTATGAGTTATATATATGGATTTTTGAGTGTATATGATAGTTAAGCGGACTCGGGTTACTGACTTGGAGTTTCAAGAGTATATAGGTAGATACATTAGGAGAGCATCAACAGAGTACATATTTCTTGGTCCCTAATCGGCTGTCTTGTCGCTGGCGTAGTGAAACCGCCTATATACCTAATCAACCTCCTAAGGTGTATTAATGAACTAGTAATGAAATGGATGAATTAATTCCAAGTCCAGCTATAAGGAGTCGATCGCCCATGAGTAGATTACGTTGGCAAAACGACAAAATCTGGGTACTTGTTATTCCATATTTCAACTAATCAGACACCAACTTGAGTTACAGGCCAATACAAGTATCACATCACTAATGATGATCTAGTAATATTCATAACGCCCGTATGGTACTACTAAGTGAAATTAAGAGAAAGCACGATCGTATTTTGCAATACACCAATGTGTCAGTCCTACCTAAGGCGCGATGAACTAGGCGTAAAAAAAAATTAGGCGCGAGTCAGAGCCCTCATAAGCAATAAAGACCATAAATGTTTCCTGCGTCCGGATCGCCTCGCAGACAATGCAATATTCCGCCCCCTCGCCAGGCAATTTCCTCGGACCCTTCGCCTCTAATACTCTTTTTTATAATTACATAAGGAGGTTGACTTGCCTCGTTCAGATATATCCACAGAGTTCCCGGTCTTTAAAATCATAAGAAGGCCGGTCCATATCGCCGATTCTATAGACAAACTATTGGCTCGGTTGCAGCATCCCTTGCATCGACTCGATCTCGTTGATAGCTTCGTTAAAAACACGGGTGATCGAGTGAAGCACTTTCATACGATTATGCTCGCCTCTCGTCCGCCAGAGCTCTACCATCATCTCACGATAAATGTGTTGAAGCTGTTCGATGGTGCAACCAGAGGTGCGCTCAGTAAGCATCTCCAAGAAGTAGTAGGCCTGAGAATCGTCCAGCTCAACCTGCTGCGAAGCTGACGACACGCCCGACTGGCGCTGCGATTGTGATTGAGAAGGTTCATCGAGGGTAGCGTCGTTTAGCAAGTTTGCCATGCTCGGAGCATGGGACGACTTTCCACCTGCGGGTGATGCCTGAGCGCGCGACCCGTGGGATGACCCGGGTTGGGGAATATATCCCCGCAAGAGACCGTGAGCTTGAGAGTGAGGCCACTGCTCGTCGCTAGATGTACCCTGGCTATTTCCTGGATACGGTTGGGTATCTGGAAGGTTGTCGCCAGGGCTAGATTGATCGTGGTGGGTTCCATTAGTAGCCTGCGTACTGAAATTGGACGAGCGATTAGAAGGATCTGACGTCTTCGTGGTAGACGCGTCGTTTATTAATGCCGACGGTGATACACCTGGCGGAAGGGATTGTACAGCCGAGACCTGGGAGAGCTGTGACAGCTGGTTCGTACCCCCTGTCGTCGCCTGCACTGACGTGTTCAAGGATTGAACTGACATACGAGGCCACTGAGAGGGTGGCTGCATCGGCAGGTTCAGACCACCAGGTGGTGGCTGGCTATCAATATCAGTCATAGTAGCATCGTCATCAAGAGCTCGAGACGGGATAGACGTTCCATTTATGTTGTCGTGATGTAGCGAGCTCTCTCCGTTCGTGGTGGTTTCCTCGCCAATAACTTGGAAATGAGCTGTTGTTGTATGAGACTTGTGCAAATCTAATGCCTGAGAGCCCTGTTGAGATTTTTCGCCGTTTTGCTTGGCAAGCGCCTCCTCTCTCTTCTTCGCTCTCTGTATTCGCTTTAATTCTCTCTTCCGGTACTGTTCTCTCCTCCACTCGGCATCCCAATCGATTCTCTGGAGCTTATCGTTAATATCGGAGACGTCCACGCTCACGTTAGTAGCGAGTTCGTCAGCCTTAAGCCAGAGACCCTTGTCGCCGAGGTTCTTCGCGTCATGCTCAAAAGACTTGCAGTCTTTCAAGAATACCCACGGGTTGACGTAGTAACCGTGAGCAAGTCTTGTCTCGATCGTTACAGTATCGAGATTATAATAGAACTTGCCCGTAGCAGTCTCGAGGAGTCCTGGGGCACCTTCCGAATCTTGAGAAATGACATAGGGACGCGGAGGGGCATCTGCCACATCGGGTCTAACATAGTTCGGGTTTGCCTCGTCGAAGAGATATTGATACTGTGACAAGGGTATGATGGGGGACCGGAAGGCCTTATATTTGCGCTTGATCTGATCCATAATAGGCTGTAAGTGAAGTTTTAATAAGTTCAGAGCTTTCCTGTACAGTAGGTTTTCGGCCTCGAGCTCTTCTTTGGTCATCTGCTTAGGCGGTGGCGGCGGGGCCACAGGGAGCACTTCTAGTACTCTCTTTTTACGATTAGTTGGATCAGGGAAGTCTTTAGGGAGCCTTCGAATATGACTTAGGATCCTATCGAAGTATTCACGTCGATTTTCCTACGTTATGTTAGCTTTGCTCTCTTCTTCCGCAAAGGGGCCAAGCTTACCTTCGCTGGACGGGCGATCTCCACGAAGTTAGAGTTAGACCATCCAAAGAGATCGTGCTTGAGATCGAAGCTAAGCTGGTCCAGCTCCTTCTCTGAGGTGCCTATAACCATGATGGAATCCGTGGGCTGTATTGTTCTGAGCATGGACATGAACGCGGTAAGCGCGGGTCCAGCCAGTGTCTCGTACCACATGTCAACATGCGGAATGAAGATAACGCTCGGTTTATGGCGTCTGGCTTCAGCGAAAAGCCCAAACATGACTTGCTCGGCTGGCTGCAGATAAATCAAATGTTAGCATAAAGGCAACTGTTTAAAGACGAGTTAAACCACTCACCAATGGGTCGCCAAGTATATTTGCTATGTCAAAATTCTGAACGTTAACACCTTCAAGGTAATGGAGGATAGCGGCGCTTATGTAGACCTGGCCCATCCCCTGAGAGCCGCAAATTAAAAGTCGTGGCCGATAAACACGAAATCTGTGGAATTCTTGCTGCAACGCTTCTCGTCCAAAACCAAAGTCTTCGTCGTCGTAAGGCTCAAACATAGCCTCATCTAGAGCTGTCACTTTCTTCTTGCGTGGGAAGACGCTATCCAGGAGGTTGGCAATGGTCTTGAATTGCTCCCGAAGAAGCGGTTCGATAGGTTTCGGGAAGGGCGCGGCCCCAGATACCGCGGATCTTTCCGAAGAAGGCACTATCTTGTTCTTAGAGAGCATAAAATCGGTCATGTGTATGTTGATCTTCTCCGGGTTAACGACGAGTTTCTCCTTGGACATGTATATCTGCGGGTACGTTCGCTGGATCGCGTTGAGCGCAGCCTCGGTACACATGGCACGCAGGTCAGCACCACCGTAACCCTTCGTTTCCTTAGCTAGAGACATTTTGAACTCGTCGGTAAGGCCCCAATCTTTGGTATGAATGTCGATGATTGATTTGCGACCGTCCACGTCAGGCAGTGGGAAATAGAACTCTCGATCAAAGCGACCCGGTCGGCGGAGGGCAGGATCTACACTGTCCGGTCGATTGGTAGCGCCGATTACGATAACCTGACCGCGACCATCCATACCATCCATCAGAGCAAGTAGGGTAGATACTATTGACGCATGAATCTGCTCCTGCTTACTAGAGCGCACGGGTGCGAGGCCGTCGATCTCGTCGAAGAAGATGATGCTAGGTTGCGTTCTTCTGGCTTCTTCGAATAGGAGACGTAGCTGTTTCTCAGCTTCTCCAACCCATTTACTGAGGGCATCGGCACCCTTGCGCATGTAAAAAGTGATCTTCCTGCCGCCAATGCCAGCTGTGTTCGCAAGAGCTCGAGCCAGTAAAGTTTTTCCCGTGCCCGGGGGGCCGTGGAATAAGACACCTCTCGGCGGTGTGACGTGGAATCTGGTGAACAGCTCTGGGTATAGTAGCGGCAGTTGCACCATCTCCTTCAGCTGGTCGATGTGGCCCTGTAAGCCACCAACGTGACTGAAGTCGACGTTCATATCCACGCCAAGGGGATCCGCATCAGCAAGAGCCTTCGGGTTCTTAATTCTGCCGACATTCGGCGTAGGAGCAAGAAGACCACCTCCCTCCGCGTTCGCAAGAGAAGGACCAGGAGGAGCTGCCGAAGTAGGTGTCATCCCTACCATGCCAGCCATTCCTGACCGGTTGTTCATCTCATCGTCACTGCTATCAGAATCCGCACCACCCGCGGCGCCAGTACCCCACGGGCCACCGAGTAACGAGCCAACAAGGCCAACGCCGCCTAAAGCGCCAGCAGTCGTATGCAGACTATGATCCCAACCACCACCGCCGTTTGCACGTCCGCGGCGACGGGCTGGTGTAGGAGCCGGATCGTCGTCATCCTCTTCCTGCTCGACAGTAAACGCATTGAGCGGTGCAATTGCATAATTTATCGGCTGGCCTCTACGGCGTCTTGTCTCGGCTTTCTTCTCGAAGAGGATTTGTGGTGAGCGGCGTTCCCTGCGCGAACGAGAATCTTGTCGGAGATCTCGGAGTTCTTCTGCTACTTCGTTCTCATCAACCTCGTCCTCATCACCAGATACACTACGCCGCTGCGATCTTCTCGCGGATCGTCTTCCCTTGCCTCTAGAAGATCTTCGTCCGCGAGCACTAGGACTTGAATTATCTTCGTCATCGTTACCGTTACCGTTACCGTTACCGTTACCGCCCTTGTGAGCATCAGAATCTGATTCGTTTTCCTCTCCGGACTCGTTTCCCGGCTCAAAATCGCTACTAGGTTCTTGAAGAGACTTTCCGAATCGAGATTTTCGAGTTAGACGGCCGCGAGTTCTCTTAACAGGACTTCCATCATCGGCAGGTGCATCTTCGGTAGTGGCCATAGCTTGGTTAGCCCTTGCGCTGCGCGTCTTGCGTGCGACAGGAACGTCGTCATCTTCATCGTCGACTTCCATCGCATCATTTTTCTCCACCGTTTCTATAGGATCATCATCTTCTTCATGAGGGGCATCTTGAGTTGTGTCATCTACTTGATCAACGGCGCCTTCCTCAACGGCGTCAACGTCCTGGGTAATAGGGTCTTGCATAGCGTCGGCTTCGGCTTCGGCTTCTGCATCAGCTTCAGCTTCAGACGGCTTACTCTCTTCTTGGATATCCTCTTCAACTACAGTAGGGATCGTCTTTTTGATGCCTTTTCCGCTACGAGTTGGTCGACCACTGATGCCTAAGGCTTCTGGGCTTTTGCTCTTAGAACCTCGGGCTGGTCTCGCATGCCTACCCGAATTTGATAGTTCAACCAGCTCGTCTTCTGCTTCGACAGTGCGCGCTCTAGTGACTCTTCTAATACCGATCGGAGCGGCCGCGTTGGAAGCTGTACGTGTTTTGCGCGGCTGCGGCTGAGACTGCGACTGCGGAGGAACCTTGAGAGTTATCAACTTCCTTTGGCGCGGTGATTTCTTAGGTGGTTCTTTAATTAGATCGTCCTTTTCTTCGTCTGAATCTTGGATTAAATCATCCTCATCGGAACTCTCCTTGTAATTCTGATGCTTGGTCGCTGCTTTTCGAACGCGGCGACCGGTATTTTCATTAATGGGAGGTTCAGGCTCGTCATCCTCTTGGTCGTCTTCACCAAATGAGTTCTCTTGCTCGCTATCATCGAGCTCATCATCATCAATGTCAGAACCCCGATACTTCGCTCTCCTACCGCGTGTAGTAGACTTGTTGGCCCCGTGCGGCCGAGTCTTTTTGCGTGAGCGGGGCCGGTCGACCTCGGGTTCGAAGTTTTCATCGTCAGAATCAGACTTGTTGGGGTCGAAGTCGAGAATGTCCCGCTTTCGTTTGCCACCAGCCATTTTGAAGATTGTGTCTTCGAGCAGTAGGCGGAGAAGGCTGCAAAGGAGAAATAGTTAGAAAGAATTCCTTAACACTGTCATAGAGCTTAAAGGCAGATTGAGAGGAAGTGTGGGTGGGGAGAATTAAGAGGGAGGAAGATATTAAGTCCAAGTAAGGAAGGGACCCGCGTGCCAAATACAGGCAAGGTGAGTGGTTGGGGAAATCAAAGATACAATATGGCGATCGCAAAGGGTATTGGCACTTACTCTAGGTATCAAAGAAGTGGGAGAGTTTACCTTGTCGTGATCCTAATTAGGAGTAACACGAAAAAGTGTGGTAGAGGCAATGCGTGGCCTAGGGTATGGGTTAGGAAAATCAGTATACACCTTAACACCTCCACAATGGAATACGTAATGGAGCAAACATACCAAGTTGTTGACTCGAGGGAAATAGACAGAGCTAAAACTTTTGTTGTTGTTGTCAGCTTGTGTGAAGTTAGGCTTAAACCAGAGGCCGGTATTACCCTCCCTATCGACGAGCGAACTTACCCAGGAGTAACTTAAGGGGTTAGTTACAATGAGGGTGAATACTAGAGGTTCATCACCACTGTTCACGACAGAATGCGCCCAAAGCTCAATATGAAAATAACCCCCAGATATCCAGATAGATTCAAGGCATATGGTAACACGATTAACCGGTTCGTCTGGGAGACTGTCGTCAGGGAGAGTTCGTCAGAATCGTATAAGTCGTGTCCGTCAACGTCCCAGTAATGTGTATTTGGACTATCCCTATCCCACCCTATCAGACAAGGGGATCGACACGGAACGGACTAATAAACTGAAGCTGAGACGCGAATTCGATGGAAGAGCACGACAACGCGATAGGCTCGGAAGGGCAGGACATAGAAAGTCGAGATTGGTGAATCGTTTTAAGATGAATTATCTAAAGGAGCTCTTCACGCCGATTAAAATCAAATGACTATCTAAGGAATATTTGGACTTTCGGGGAGAACAGACGTCTCAAATGGTATATGCAAAAAAAAGAGATAATCTATGGGGGGTTTAAACGTAAGAGAGACACAAAGTCGCGTCAGACACAGACGGACCGTGAGACAAAGTGAATATACGTAATCGAGGACGTGAAAAGGGGATGGAATGGGAATATTCCTCTTTTTTTTTTGGGTGAATGAAACGAGGCGTTGCGTGAAAAGCGCAAAGCTGAAAGAACGTAGGAGCTTCGGGGTTTGTAAGGTTTAGGTAGTCACTCGTCGCGTTTCTGCGCCCCCCTGCAACGGGCGGGTCCTGGGAGCACGGTCCACTGCAAAACATGATTGTCCCACAGCGCTGTGAACTTTAGCCAATAGAAATCGTTTAAATGTACCTGCCAAGAATTATCTGGTGTGTCATACCAAAAAAATTACCATAACAACTCCAACCCTGACAACTCCGACAATCCGTTCATCTTCACTCCAATTTTTCAACATCGAAACTCAACGTTCTTAAGATTCTGGATATCTCCCCGTTCTGATGCCAAAACGTAGCTTCTATCACTTTATATCGGGTCGCTTACAGTTTTAGCACCCAATTGACTAATTTTCAGCTCACCCAAGGCCCATAATCGGTGCATGTAGAATCAAATATAGAATTATAAGTTGGCCATCTTCGACTTGAATTATCTCCAAGGTCCATCCCCAGATTTGCATCATATCAACGGCGCTACCATGCGGCTCAAAACTCAAGGTCAGCCCTATGAGCCGCTCAAAAGGGGCCGGGGACGTTGGTTGCGTGGGTACGGCTTGTTAGGTACATGTGTACGTGGCAGGCCCAATGTTTTTTAGGGGGGAGTTTAGGGGGTTGTTACCGAATTTGCAGTGCGGCTTGGATGCCTGAGGCACCGAAAGCCGTACAGCATTTTGAAGCAGCCATTAATTAATAATCATTGCGTTGTGTCCAGACTCTCAAACTCTCCAGCCTGCCGGCTCTACATTATCAGCTCAGATTACAGTGCTATCTTACAGTATCCAAAGACTCCAATACAGTACAAACATACATAGGTACATAGTAGTGTACGGATTACATCCAATCTCCAATTGGAACCTTTCATACCTCCTATTAGGTAGTTACGCAAATTGAAGCTGAAGAAATATTACTCAAGAAAGATTACCTGGACCACCCTTCACCTCATCTAAAATTGACTACTTATAAGACACATTGAGGTATACACAATTTCTTGACATTTGACGAACAAATATTGATTGAGCACAAATTCCCTCAGGCAAGAATCATTCAACCAACCTACATACATGAATATCAGGTACCTAAAGCTACCTGTTATCTGATGTGAAATAGTGATGTGAGATAATTCCATTGGATAGACAGTTCCCGCTTCCCCCACATGAAATGAGAGTGTGGGGAGAAAGGATTTCTTAGCATCCGTCAGGCGTCAGATGGTTCGCGAACCTCAGAAAGATTCAAACGACCTTGTGTCATTTACCCGTAATTCGAGCCGGCAGATGAGGTACTTACCTACCTACCAACCTCTAGGTACGCTATGTTATGTAGCTCATCTGCCCTGATCTGCCATACGTATGGACCCTGAGGTGGCTTGCAGATGGGACTCGTATAGAGATCCATTAGAAGATGTTTCTCATGCGTCAAGTTACTAATTATATAGGCTAGATACACTCCCGCCAATTTTGACCAAGGTAGCAGATTGTTTTCATCGCATTCAACTTCTTTCTGTCTCTTAGCAAGCCAACAAACAGAATAAATAGCCCCGGAATGCCCCGCGGTTGTGTCGTTTCAGGCGAACAAAAAAACATTATCCGTTCGGTCAATCCAGGGCACCCTACTCGAACGTGGCCATCGACTTCAGGCAGCAAGTGTGGGAGCGTACAGATAAAATCCCAATGTTAAACCACTAACCAGGTTTCGATACCGACCTGATCGAATATGCGTACATACAGATACGCACAGTATCATGGTGTCTTGGCTGCGTGTCACGGCACCGCTGATTTTAATAGGGCTGACCAGGCGTGTCCCACTTGCGACGGAAGATCGCTTGCGGGGTGAGTAATAGCGCTGCTTCTGGCCTCAGTCATACACCGTCTGTTGCTCATCTCCCTGCCCTACTCGCATTAGAGCCGCAGACCCATTGGCCACGAGGATGGGAAGCTTATCCTTCAATTGGCCTTACAGAAGGCCGTCTAACCGAAGACCCTACCTTCTATCCTATGTCTATCCTGTCCCTATCCTGTCCCTATCCTCTACCTATGCGTATCACTCGTAAGCATGCTAATCAGCACTCTTCCCTGTGTCGATATGCTTGGCTCAAGTGCCCTTTTACTTGAGCCGCCAAGCTCCCCAGTTTAAAATTCATGTATATAAGGCTTAGCCCCAGGCAACGAGGAATGGTTTCTGATCGTCGAACCCCAAATCTGTTCCGAATAGCCGGGCTTCTTCAACTGCCATAATATAAATAACTGCACCAGGAGTGCGACACTAGCTACCCTGGGGGGCATTCATTTTTTCCATCTTGTCCTTAACACAGCTGTCAAGTATACAGCCTTACTCGAGCTTGAAGCTTACTACGCATCCACAAACCGATACCGACAACTAAATTTAGATCCGAAGCTCTACGACATTTTGCTGAATTTGTGTCTTCTGGAACTAGAGGTTCCTTTATCTACAGCTCTGGATACCCATTCTTCCACCTCAATCGCTTCTTCAAGCCAACCTCAGTCCAAGATGCCTCACGGTTCATCTTCAGCCAGGCACTCTAGCGAGTCTTCGCATCGCCGGCAGGGCAGCATCAGCTCTTACTATTCGGAGAAAGACAAGGTCGGTAGAATCACTCGTTGTTCGCAACGAGTCATTGCCGCATTTAAATCAAATTCTAACTCCCACCAGGACAGTCCTAGAATCAGTCAATCCGACGAATGTCGCAAATTATTATCTGGCTCTGAGCAGACGCACAAGTCGCCTCAATCGAAGCACCACACACCGACGGTAAACGTTTACACACACTGCGGGCGACATACAGACCAGTACCTCTTTGGCGGCTGGTCAAACATCTTCAAAAAGCATTAGTGCCTTATCTGTCTTTTTGAAGCGAGACCATCCTCGGGCGTAATAATCACTTTGATCGCTTACATTTCTGTTTGATACCGGTTTTACTCTACGATTGCATGGTTGGGATCATTAATTGGCAGCGGGAGGCGCAATTAGATGGTATGCGCAGGACGAATCATGTTCCAATACTTAACTACCACTCCATATAATGATGTAACTAATTAGAATGAGCAATGAGATACGAATAAAAAAAAAGAAGAAAACAGTTGGCTAAGTGTACCTGCAGACTTTTCCCATCATCATTATCCCCCTTTGCCAATGCTATTTTTTTTACCTGGTGACGCATCTTCACGGAGAGTCCGATCTCAAATTACCCCCGGTCAGCGGACCCGGGGTGCCGTCATAGCCGGCCAGGCTGGGCACGTAGGGGAAAACGCCCGCCCTATTGGATGACGAATGATACAAGCAGACCCTTTTGTCAATTATTAATTTCTTATCTCTAGGAAGCTCAAGCGTTACATCCCACGGTTAGGATTTTATTTAGCGTTAAAAAAATTGCAAGTGTAAAAAAGCCAAAGAAATAGGAAAAAGAAAAAAAAAAGAAAAAAAAGAAAAAAAAAAAGAAAAAAAGAAAAGAAAAAAAAACGGTAGCAATGTTGTTTGTAAGTCTACGGATATCGGCAGTCGTAGCTCGTGTCTAGGTATCGCCAAAACTTCCTATTTGGTATTCAGCCTCCCAAGCTGCCAAGTAGGGGTGTCGTAATCAGGGACCTCGGCGTCACATCGCTCTCTTGAGTCGGACCGCGTCATTCGCTTTTTAGAAAAGCTACCGAGTTAATACGGACCACCCCGCTAGGCTCAGCTGGTACGGATATAAAAAGGCTCTACAAGTTCCAATAGTAAGATCATCCATGGACGAGGTCTATCAGATCCAAAAAAAGTGATGGTATTATCTATGGGGGGGAGAAGGTGGAGTGGAAACGTATTGAACCATAAAGTAAAGTCAGGTACCCTCTCTCTGCCTTACACATTCCGAGATACATCCGGATGGGTAGATGACCTCAGGTGTAGGTGGTGAGGCTTTCTGTATTAAGCTTCTCTTATGAAACGAGCTAGACGGATAGGGATTTAGGTTGAGATGCCGCCAAAAAGCTAAATAGTGACCAGATGAGCTATCAGGTTGAAAGAAGAGGCTAGATGCACTTGACTCGATGATACCAGAGACGGCCACTAATAGATAACCATATCAGTCTGTTCTTTTCTAAAATGGAAGTAGTCAGCGTCTATAATGAAAACTCCGAATGGATGTGCTGACCATGTAATAAGGCCCATCATGCATAAGGATCTTCTGACTCCAGACGTCAGTATCAGACTAATACACCCTCTCTCCACTGTGTAAGCTATAGGAACTCTTATCTATCGCCTTTGTTAAGCACTTCTAGGTATCAATGGCTGTTTCGGCTTCGAAGCAACAATATATAAAGAGGGATTCATATTTAGAATTAGGGTCTAGATAGCCCATATTCATAGGATAATCTACTTCCCGCAGTATATATAGGTATAACTTAAAGATGAATTTCCTTCTGATGCATATCTCAACGGTCATATATATCTATTATAAACTGAGGCTCCAACCCTAGCATCACTTCTGAAAAGCGGCGCTCTCGAGTGCTCGAGATAGGTACTTCTTTAGACTCGGACGCCCGACGCCAGCAATCGACGTGACACACGGTCGGTACTTGAAGGCGACAGACCGTAGGGAGCGGGTAGCTGCTTTGGATGCCGACTTAATTATTCCCAAGCTTCGGCAGCTAGTTCTTTAACTTCTAGCCTGCATGCCGCCTGCGATCTAGCTGGGTTCGTCCATGTACAATGCCTGAACAATTCTCTTGAGATTCCAACAGGCGAATGGTACTTATCTCACGTACTTCTCGCCGTGCTACCTCTTGAGGCAAGCCGAATATCCATAAACTCCCCTACCTAATGTATTGTACCTAGGTGGTGAATGCCCAGCTCAACACCACTACCCCTGAAGATCACGTCTCGTGCCTAACAGCGGCGGGTAGAGTATCTCTAGACTGAGCAAGTGGTCCAGTTTCCAAATGTTTAAAAGAGACAATACTTTTATCCATGGCGATTTACCTAGATGATTCGGGGTCTTCCGGAAAATGACACATCGGAGGTACCTACCTACCTACCGAACCTACCTAACCTCCATAAACCTTCCATTCACTCATGCTCCGTGGCCCGATTCCCCGTGTGCTGGTCCAGGCGTACAGACGCCTTTATTACCTAGTACCTAGCCTGAGGTAACGGCAGACGCATGGCTGCCGCATATTTATCTCCGAGGTAGCGCTGTTTTCCCCCCTCTCTTTTGACCCTGTCAGTAGAGGTATCTAGTGGATGCCGGCATCTGCCCATTAACGCATCGCGCGGTAGGCGACGCCTACTTCTTCATGCGGCTACCCGCTTCGCTCCTGGGACTGGGACTGGGACCAAGTGGGCTGTAGTAAGTAAGCAAGGTACATGGTAGACTTGTCGGTGCGTTGGCGTCGACTAGGTATGTATGTATGTGTATGTATGTGTGTGTGTGTGTATGCGGTGCATAACGCCACCACGCATGAAGGACGCCCGGCACGCGAGTCCGAAACTCGGAGGGAAGCTTCAGGGCGAATAAAAAGAATTCAGAAAAAAAAAAAAAGAATAAAATTGTAGGTCGTCTGCTGTGGTACGGATTGTGATAAGCGTTGCTATGTACTCGGACACATAGGTAAGGTAAACGTCTAGGTGCTGTTTGCGTGCAACGGTAATCCATCAATTCAAGACGAAACGCGAGAAGCCCAGATACACAGGCAAGGCAGGCCAAATAGTCCTGAGGCGACTTCGGATTCGGATAAGATACCTAAATACCGTACCTAACCAATGCCGTGCTCCCAGAAGATAAGTAAAGCGAGAAACAAAAAAAGGGTTCCGCAGAGCTCTCGCGACCAGGTCGTCGGCGTCGAGGCGTGCAACTCGACTAGGCTAGTTTAGTAGAACTTCAACCTTCCCCTTCCTTAATTTTGAATCTCTGAGTGGCTGGAATACGCGACGTTGATTCGAAAGGGCCTTTGAATTTCTCAGATCGGGGTTTTCTTCCCCTCCTGCTTGGCCTTTAAGTAAAGTCGCACGGGCGAAGACCCGGTTTCTGCAGAACTCCCGATAAAATCCATGATCCCGAACCTTGGCGTGCGGTATATTCGTGATTGCCTACCTCCTAACCTTAGGTATGTATTCGAGGTTTAGGTAGATTGAACGGAGGCTGCTGCTGTTATTCTCCTTGTCGTTTGCGATGGGAGTTCGCGAATGCTTTTTTGTGGTTCGCGACGACTTTGGCGAACACAATGCCGCTCACATGACTCGGGTTGATAGGAGAAAAGTGGTGCGGTGATCTTTGGTTAGCGGTCGAGATCCAGATTGAGCGCGAATTCCTTGTCTGAATAATATGCATTGTTTGCTTGTTGATAGATTGGAACACGGCTATTATTACGATGGGATCTTACATACCTGCATAGCTCATACATGGGCTTGCTTGCTGTATAACAACATACCACTAACGGGCTGCAGGTAATGAAAGTATCCATATACGAGATATAAATGCGATGCCCAATATTCCGGATCTTGAGAAAAATTCCCAGCCGTCTAGTAGAATATAGAAGAAAAAGGAGAGCCTTTGCATGCCACGATAAGCTTCGAATTTATCAGAATAACCAAGGGGCACCTCTAGGTAGAGCCCATTACCTATGAGCAGAGAGTTAGAAATGTAAGACTCCGCAATACAGATGTAAGAACCCTTGCTGGGAGGATTCTTTTCAGGGTATTTTCGAGGTTAGGATAAGTATCTCCTTTTCCGTTGTTACACTGGCCATGGCTATCAGTTACGAGAGTTGGTTTAATTCTTATTTCTATCGGATAGACCAACTAGGTAATGATAAGGGTTAGAACAAAGACTAACACTGCAGTTATAAGCTGTAAACTACTCCATATTAAGTCAAGTAGGTATTTTGCCCCCTCCGAGTATTTTAAATCGATGAAGTACTCCCTGGCGTTGGAGAACGACATCTCAAAGCATAAGCTTGGCACCGTCTTTGTCGCATATCGCCAAGTCTGGAGTTACAGGTAGACCTTTCCTGCTGGAACGCTGAGTGGCGTCTTACTGGTTGCTAATTTCATACCTAAGACGGCATTGGGTTACACTTGATACATCTAGAAAGTTGAATTGCCGTTTCGAAGTGATACCTTCTCTTTGAGGCAAGGAATATATATATATATCTTGAACCACTGGCGTTGAATACAGCGTAGCTGAATGGTTGATGCTGTAGGATTGTTGTCTCCTTGCTTTAGGTAGGTACATATAGGGATGAAGGCTTATCAGAAGGGATCGAGCTAAGGTAAGCAATCGAACATGCCAGTTTTCCTTTGCTTCCCATTAATGTCCCTAAAGAGACGTTGTATGCGATTTGCGATGATGCAATTAATATGTAGACTAACTATTTAGTATAGGTTGATATACGATGCTCATACGATATTTATACGAATATACGAATTAACACGCACTGCTTAGTAGATCTTCCTCCGAGCAAAGAAATATTCTGCTATGTAATAATAGGGGCGGTCGCTCTGAATAGTATTAACAATAATAGAAACCAGATATGTACTTGGGCGTGGGGGAAAAGGGGGTCTTTCCACGGATGACGAAAACAGAAACCGACCCGTTTATGCTGGAGTTATTTTGCATCTAAGCGATTTTAAATAGCGATTGGATCACAATGGTATTTGCTAGTATCTGCTATTAGATCGTCAGATCGATGATCATATCGTTGGTGGACCTGTGTTGACTATGTCGATACGGGGTGATGTATACGTAGGTAGGTACCTACATACAAGGTAGCGTGGACGTGTTGTCGCGATAGAGACATAATACTCTTCTTGTACGTGGAACTCGATTTGTCCATTGCGTTCTAGAAAGATATCTAGCACGTTATAGTCATCACGATGTAGCCAACCAACCCGCTTGTCCCATGCTGGATTATCGCATAGCTACAATTTCGGCCACTGTGCGGATACCTCGGGTATTGAAGTGAGGCTATGTAGCTAACGTGTTCTTGTTGTTGTTGTGTTGTCTAAAGTTGTCCGTGCCATCTTCATGCCATTTTAATACAATTGCGTCTGCATAATTATTTGGTCACCAGCTAAAATGAGTAGCGAATGGCGTTGATCGCCAGCGAGAGTTGGTTCCTACGCTCCTTTTGGGCGCTTGAAATGAGCGATCTCCGCTTGTCCCGCGAACTCCTAAATAACCCGTACGGTATTAACAATCTCGCGTGTTACTGTGCCCGCAGAAAGCAGGGCACGTTCAAGACATGGGCTTTAAACTATGTATGGAGCGACCCTACGTTGTGACCACATCCAGTATCTGTTGCCGTAGATCTATCAAGATATCTTTTTTTTCTCCTGCTGATCCACACTCATTGTACTATTTGGGAATGTGTACCTGAATCGCTTGGGGTGCTTTATTTCTTATATTCCTTGGGGGAGGTTGGAAGCTTTGCATGGAGTGCCGGGCAGTACGACTTACAAGGGCCGACCCTTTCAAGGTTTCGAAGACTTCAGATGACATTGAACTCAAACCAGCAGCGATAAAAAGGGACGGAAAGCAACACGGTGTTTAGGGCGTATGAAATAGGCAGTGGACCTAACCTATGAAGCATGATGTACCTCGGTCCTCCAGAAGTTGTAAGCATCCATCTACATAGTATCGTCTTTATTCATGAGCGGGTTAGTGTGTGTATGAGCCTCCACGTATGACAAGTCACGTCATTGCCCAGGATCGACACAATAAAGAGTGCGCTATGTCCACCGAGATTCGATTCCTTTCGTACGACGGTGGTTGCTTGCTGCAAAGATCCAAATAAATAATTTAGCTGCTTAAGTATTCTCGAAGATCGCTGGGGCAGGCTACTTTCTGTCTGCTATTCCCCACGCGTCGACATAGTTGTACATGCTATCTGTACATACCTAGATAGCGATCGCAGCACCTCGTATGGATACTTTGGACCATGAATTTCTTAGGATAACTATGGGTAAATCGAACCATGGCTGCAGAATGATGTGCGGCGAATTCTCTCCGGCGCTGAGGTCCTTTACGTCTTTAAGTGCTCTGCTACCCATACCCCATACCTTGAAGGTACCTTAGGTAGATATGCCGAATACACTGGAAGTCGGTAAGTAGCAGCGTAGTGTAAAATATTTCGTCTGGTTGCCGCGTCATGCTGCAAAAGCACGTAAAGCGTACCCGATTCCTTGTCGTTTCTTGTCTAGCGCGACGTAGGCCTCAGCCAATCGCCATGTTGTAGCTCCCCCTGTCTCATCAACAATCCCGCCGGGGTGGAGGCTAATTGGCATACACTACAATTGGTATACAAATTAGCATACGGGCTTGAACGAAAGCGGATTAGCCATCGTGTCTAGATGAGAAGAGCCCTGTAATCTGAGATAGACACGGTCGCGGTACCTGGAAAATATCTGAATGTTTTTAGGGGAAACACGTATCTGCTACAGGCAAACAACAACAACAATGGTCTTTTAACGCTTGCTAGCGCGCCCCTTATCACCCTACTTTTGATCAATTTCATCTATTGCACGCACGTGCGTACTTGGTAAGTACCTAACCTAACCTAAGGTAAGCTGGTAGATTAGTACTCTCGTCCATCTGATATTTCGTGTACTGCTATTAGGTACTACCTTATGTATTTTATTGTACGAAATACCTAGGTCTAATGCACCTAATAGGAATATCGTTGTAGTGTAGGTATTTTGAATATTTTTCATTTCGAATGAGCTATGTTTGAAGGCGAAAGCGACGGCAAAGGTGTAATAGTTCCAGTAATATGTCATGCAGTCCGGGCAGTTAAGGCACTTATATCGGCCCATATCTACATGACTTGAATTATCCTTTGGATAATTGGATGGAATCTCGTGCGCGTGGTTTTCTGCCCTTTCGTATAAGAATGTTGCAGTGTTGCAAGCTTACACACCTACATGCGTTGTTACATACAATACATGTAGGTTGTAGGCCCTGTGCCACTTTTTGAGTCGTAGTCGAAAAGGGGAGAAATTCCATGTTGCTACTGCAGGTGGTTTTAGTAAGAAAGATGTTTTATTAATGACCTAGGAATTTAATGCTAAATCGCCTGATACCTGGTAGACAATAGGTCTAGGTAGGTACAAACTAGATTTAACTAACCTGCCTGCCATGGTCCATGTACAAAAACTGGTCTTACCTGTATGTGGCTAGTTCGACTGAGCGAACCTGCAGTTGCTCGCGTTCTAGCTTTGGCTGCGGCCCACTGTCCGCTAACCAATATGGCCTGTAGCTTGTATGCACACCACCCACCCCATACCTTACCACAGGTACCTGGCTTACATCCTTACATATCCCTACATACAGTAGTAGCAGCACCCCTAGGTACCTACCTCCTAGGTTAGTCCAATTGGCTAAGAATTGGATCCAACGCTGTATTGTATTGTACAATATTATGCTACTACCATGCTAACTACCTTAAACCTACTAGGCAGGCATGTCTTGTATTATATTGTATTGTACGATACGGTTACCTAGGCTAGCTAGGTAGGTACAATAGCTACAATTATTAGGTTAGGTTAGGTACGCTACGCTATCTGATGGAGAGCTGGCACTGCCAGAAAGACACAATTCGAACCTCAACTTCCAATCTTCTTTCCCTTTCCATCCCTATGCCCTTCTGAATAACATCAACTCTCTTTCCCCCCTTTCACACCTATCTCTCCTTCTTCCTATCCCCCCTCGTCATATTCTCTATTTACTTGACTACATAGTACATAGCGTTATTAAGAAATTGCACTCTGTTTTATATTTTTTTTTTTTTGTTTTGTCGCCATCCCACGGTTCTCCCCTTTTGTCAACAGCCCTTTTTTTTCTGCCCATCCCTTTCCCGAGTTTTTTTTTCTTCTAGGTCTTCTACGTCTCCATTCGAGCACAAATCTCCTTTTGTGCTTGTCTTAGACTGCTCAGCATCATCAATTTAGGAGGCTTTCACATCTCTTAGATCCAGCAACTCCCCAAAAAATAAAAAAAAAAAACCCCCCCCAAAAAAACAGAATATCTTTTCTTGGCCGGCAGCACGGGTAAGGGTGATCGTGACGACGTCTTCCCATGTCCTCCCACTAGAATTTCGTCTATCCCCCCTTCGTGTCAATCGTGGCACCGAAACCCCCTTATCGAACCCGAACCGGCCGTTCCTCCAGAACTAGTTTGCCGTGAGATAGCCGGCATTCTAGACAAAAAAAGATCGCTCACGGTAATAGTGGGCTTCTTACTGGAGATCATCACTCGTTTTTCCCTGGTCGCAGGCGCCCTTCAAATTCCCCGACTTTATCATCGTTAACATCCCAATACGTTCCTCGTCATCCCTCGACCGACATTTCTACGTTGTTAAGTGTGCAATTTACGAGACGTCGGTATTTTCAAGGTGTGCACTCTTCTACTTGGTTTCGATTTTTTCTTTTTTTCCTTCTGGGCACCGTGGACTTAGCAAAAGTAGAATCTCGGCTATCACAATTTGTCGCTACTTGGGTTTCGTCACTACGAGTGTTCCTACCTGCTAACATAGATACGCAAGGTCATCCTTTACGTCGTTCACGGATAGCCTCTTCTCATCGAAATCTCATCATCGTTAAGAAATAAGTTGAGCAGGCGAATCGAACCGAGTCACCTCGCTCGTTAGCCCACTTAGCCGACTGTTTGGACCTTCAGTCTTTGAATATGGCTGCTCTGGTCCAAACCTATCCTCAACAAAGTGGAACAGTAACGTTGCTTCAGACCAGACCCAACACGAACTCTGGAATAATGCCGCCGCCTTCGGGAACTCAGCCTAACCAGGCATACATGGGCAATCAACAAAGGAATAACTATCATAACCTGTCTGGCAGCGTTGGAGGAGGATCGAACTCTTATCGTGGCAATGCACCGACTCCCGTTCAACCGTATGCCTTCACAGCTACGCCGAGTCTAGCTAATGGCGGACAATGGCAACAATACGGCAATTACCGTTCATCGTCAAGCATACCTAATATGCAAATGGTGGACCCGAGTGCCGCGGCTCGCTCTCGTTATCCTGCGAACTCGAACTCGTCGAGTAGTAGTAGTTCAGGCCAAACTATAATGTCTGGCGGGCATTCTCAAGACGACTCACGGGTTACATCTGGACCTCGACCTCAACTACCTCCCTTAAACCTCTCAGCGAACCAGCCTACGTTTGCCCAAGTTGCAGCTGCGAAAGCCTCCCCGGAGCGATATAGACGACCGTCGCCAAGATTTACAGACTCGGCGCCTAGCGTTCCGCAGGTGCAACAACCGCATGGTTCGGCAATGCCATCGGGCTCCGGTATGGCTACTGTGGGCCATCTCTACAATCCTCGAGCTATGCCAGAAAGGAAAGCAGGAATGTCTAGAAATCCTGGGGTCATTGCGAACAGACCGCATAGTGCTTATGGCGCTGGCATTGCGATGGATGATATGCAACTATACCGACATCCTACCGAGGAAGAAGCAAAAAGATATCGGCGGCGTAGCATACATTCAATCAATTCTTCCGATTACCCCAACCCCCTGACCCCGCAGGAATTGAAGAAGCAAGCGGAGGAATCATTCCGCTCTGAAGCACTAACTGCCTCAAAGAAGCAGGGTGGTTTAGATAAGGACCCGAGAAATGCTGTGCGGAATATTCCTGGTCTTCCTGTGATAGAGAAAAACACAGTGCGGACTAGCAACGGCAGTTCAGAAAGTCTCGTCTCGAGTGGAAGCAGTAGTTCTAGGCCATCATCGGTGAGTTTTACGCCATAACGAGGATCAGAAGAAAAAAAAAAAGTTCCCAAAAATTATCCAATCAGACAACGGCCAGGGGTTGAATTGCCACAATGAGATGCTAACTGAAGGTGCTGTTATAGTCTGCCAATCGAAGCTCCAATGCCTCTGCCCCCACGGCCAGCCCCGCCTCCTCCACTTCTACGGAACGGAAGTCTGGACAGGATCAATCAAAGCAAGTAAATATACCGCCTCGCGGCTCATCATCGACTGATGTCGGCAAACGAACTATTAATCCATCTCCGTTGTCGAAGCCGGTAACCATGGCTCCTGGGTCATCTGACGACTCAGCACCGCCGGCTCGTGCACCGGAGCCGGCTTCAACCAAGCCGGCCGCACCGTCCACTTCGATGGCTGATAGTCCGGCAGCTAAACAACTCGCGGCCATCAACGAGAAAGGTGGGAAGTCGAAGAGCAAGACGTCGCGGCTACGACGAGCTTTTTCCTTTGGGAGTGCAGCCGAACTTCGAAAGGTTACCGGACAAGATATTACCCCCGACGTAGGAAAGAAGTTGCAAAATGACCCGTCGAGATTGCACAAGGATCCGCAGCCAGAGGATCTTTACGAGGCCGAACAGGC
The DNA here is from genome assembly GCA_022478815.1 of Daldinia bambusicola. Lineage (NCBI taxonomy): Eukaryota > Fungi > Ascomycota > Sordariomycetes > Xylariales > Hypoxylaceae > Daldinia > Daldinia bambusicola. The sequence continues at coordinate 660,509 of MU284067.1, forward strand.
AAGGATTGCACAAAAACAGGAGGAGAGCGGTATCGGCAGCAGTATCTACGCTGGCACCAAACTGTTCGCGGGATCAACAGATAACCTTTCGGTTTCCTCGACGGCATCTTCTGCGTCGATTATGCTCCGCAAGATGGGACGGGGAGTGAAGAAAGGTGGTAGGTCACTGGTTGGATTATTTAGGCCCAAATCGATCATCGGAGCGCCTGGTGAGGAGACGATACCCGAGGGTTCCCAAGCCGCTGTGTCTATGGTTACTGTCGAAGCTGAGCGCGAGCGAGCTAATGCCCGCCCTGCCACTTCGCAGCAGGCCCCTACTCTCCCCCCTCTGGAGACTAGTAATGCGGAAACCTCGATGATTGACGGCCATTCATCCGATTATTTGGGCAACTCGAACTTGGACAACTCGGCTTCGAGGAAAAGCATTATCGGTGGCGAGAAGGAGCGAGCGGAAGTTCTCGCTACTATCCGGAAGGGTATTCTAAAGAGTATGTTGAATATCAAGACTTGCGTATGCTTTATTTTCTAACACGACTATAGCTCGTAGCAACTCGCCTAGCCCCTCGGCTCAAGGTCCTGGCTTGGATCTCCCAGGAATTCCTAACGTTTCCAACTCTCCTAGCTCTACTGCCCCAAGTACACCAAACGACGACCAAAGCCAAGCGCACAGGCGAAACGAACCCCTTGCTATTGGCAATGAGGACTACTTTGTGTCGGCGCTACGCCTTCGCCAAGACACGAAGAGTGCGCCTACGACGCCTCAGGGATCCTCCGGCAAACGAAATGCTACTTTCAGCCCGCGCATAGTGTTCTACGATACGTGGCCGAGTGGAGAGTACGATCGTCGCGGTGACATCGCGACTTGCAATCGTCTAACTCCCATGCTAGCTCAACAAATCAAGGAAGAGTTGAACACATTCAAAATGGTAAGCAACGACAGAAAGCTACATGTGATTATTAAGGGAGTTCCACTGACACGTAGCTGTAGGAAATGGAGGTTCATGAGACGTCCAAGATTTATACGCACTTTTTCTAACGATGATAAGCGTTATAACACGAAATCACAGTAAAATTGGTTCCCTTCTCGATTAAAGGCCTATAGACCTGCGATCATGTATTTGTCACTCTCGAGAGTCTACGGCGTTTGCGCATGGTCAGCATAGTAAGGTGTCGCGGCGTTTTTCGAATTTACATTATGGAGCTATTTCCTGAGCACAAAAAAAAGAAGCTGTTCGTTGCTATAATATCCAAGCAGTACCGGTAACGGCGGGAACCTGATGGGTCCATTGAGAGGACATCACTTTCGTCGGAACATATTTGCATCAGCCATTTACCCCTGGCCTCGACTTAATTCCGTGATAGCAAGCTTTTGGCTTGGACTTGAGTTAATGGGGGGTGTGTCCGATGTGGCAGGCGTATCACAGGAGGCGGTCAGGTATCTGGACGGAGGATATTCCTAATAGGTAGAGATATGCTGACCCGAAAGCACCTCGTGTTCCTCGGAGCGGAAGGGAGGAATACTGCAGCACTAGGGCTAGCGCGTGAAAACAAGGCAGAGACCCCTCCAGTTCTCTGGCTGATGATGGGTAACGGTGGTACCTGTCTGCATTGTGTCTTTTACCTGTTTTAACTGGAGTTAGAGAGACACCCATCCGACGACACAACCAAAGCAAGGTGGAAAATTTTTGGAACAAATCATAGATTTATGTATCTATGTTGTATTCTGCCATCCTAATCTTTTAACCAAGGGACATGAGGGAGTCATCATTTGAAGTTTGAACGAGAGAAATAACAGTCTATTTTGTCTTATCGTTCACGACTTCGAGGTGTTACGATGATGTTTGCTCTGACAAGTTAGTGGATGGAAGTAATGTACTATTAAAGGAAATATTTGACCGCTACGTATTCAAAACCGGGAACAAGAGCGAATATTATTTTAGTATCGAGCAATCTTTCCAAGTTTTTTATGGTACCTTGCATCGTTATGCATCCGTTGGTTTCTTTTGTTTTATATTATTAAAAAAAAAAAAAAAAAAAAAAAAAAAAAAAAAAAAAAAAAAAAAAAACACTAATACCTAATGAATTTACACTCGTACCTCAGTTGGCAGAAGGGGGGTGCGCGAAAGGGAAAGGGATATTCAACCGAGACCCCATTTCCTCAATGCTTGGCTTCCCCCGAGGTCTTTCTAACCGTAGGGCGTTAGGAGGGTTGCCAAGAGGTTACAAAGGCGAAGCGCGATCTTGCGAGGAATGCCGGGACTTCGGTGCATTAAAAAAAAGGTACCTTGGACGATTAATACGAAGAGGTTGTTAGAGAAGGGGGAAACTAAACGAGGCGCAGCTCTCTTGGTTCGGTTTTCCTTATGCCAAGTCTTAATTCAATTATTATTATTATTGTTGTTATTTTTTATTCTTCTTTTTTTTTTTTTGTTCATTTGAAGGGGTCTTATGCAAGGCTAAGGGATATTATTTCGGACCTTGATACCTATATTCGTGGGAGCTTGTGAAGTCTTCCATGTGCTCTTTGTTTTGTTAGTTACCTGGTACCTACCTACTGGTACCAGCTACCTCTAGGTTAGGTAGGTTTATTATTATTACAGGCACATCTCATTCCTTATTAGAAATATTCGAGATTACATCCCTACCTTAGGTACCTAACGTATATGCAGTATTACGTACCCAACTTTAAGTAGGTCCCTTATAAGTAAACAGATATGCAGTATGCCATGGTGCTGTTTATTCCAGTTTATATCACGTATCTGCCTCGGTACTCTCATATCTTCGATGTTCTAATTAAAGCGTAAATTGGACATTACCATAGGTAACCTTATGTAATAGAGGATACGATTAGGTACATACCTAGGTAAGTTACCCCTAAATTTAGCATCTACCGTATCTCTGATAACTTTAGTTTGGGTACCGATAAGCCCCGCCAAAATTATTGTACTCTAGAATTTCTCAGTTGAATCAACCATTCTCTCCTATGCGAACCTCATTTTCATGATACTCTTAAGTCCCAAGTCAAAAAAAAAAAAAAGAAAAAAAAAAGGAAACTCCCAGCCGTCATCCTGGACATTGTTACGAAAGTGCGAACGCGCTGGAATATTCCCGGCTTCGCCTGGAAAATAATCACCAGAAAGCACGTCGCAATGGCTTCAACCACAGCCCACGGGACCACGATGGCGGCTAATACCAATCCCAAGCCCAAGTTGCACGGACGGGCGTTCTACGAAAGTATAGGTAGTCCCAAGTTTGTGCTTGCTCCTATGGTCGATCAGTCAGAGTTCGTATGTCTTTTATATACCTAGGTATCTAAGGTATCCCATAGCGAGAAGGGCCGAGGACTGACGAACAAACTGTTAATCCTAGGCCTGGCGCATGCTCACTCGGTCGTTTCTTACACCAGAAGAAAACTCGAAACTCTTAGCTTATACGCCTATGTTCCATGCTAGACTATTTAGCGAAACGGCGAAATATAGAGAATCGCATTTCGAAGCAACCCAACCTTCTTCCTCTACTCCCGCGCCCGAGAATGCCGAACAAAGTCAAAGTCCTCCATTTCTCGATGGTAATCCGGCATTCGATCGTCCCCTATTCGTACAATTCTGCGCGAATGACCCTGAGTACTTGCTAGCCGCAGCGACCCTGGCCGCACCCTATTGCGACGCAGTCGACTTAAACCTCGGCTGCCCTCAAGGAATCGCGCGTAAAGGCCACTACGGCGCATTTCTGCAGGAGGACCAGGAGCTCATTTACAAACTGATCAACACTCTCCACAACAATCTACCCGTCCCTGTTACCGCAAAGATTCGTATACTAGAGACCAAAGAGCAAACTTTAGCTTACGCCAAGAACGTATTGGCTGCTGGCGCTAGTATCATTACTGTCCACGGACGAAGACGAGAGCAGAAGGGCCACATCACCGGTGTTGCGGACTGGGGATACCTGCGCTATCTGAGAGAGAATCTGCCTAAGGAAACTGTTATCTTCGCCAATGGCAACATACTTCAGCACGAAGATATTGAAAGATGCCTCGAGGCGACCGGTGCTGACGCTGTCATGAGCGCGGAGGGAAATCTAAGCGATCCCGCTATCTTTGCGCGACCACCGCCCCCTGGGCAAGAAGGACGAGAGTACTGGAGAGGCATAGACGGGAAAGGGGGATATAGAGTAGATGCCGTGTTTAGACGATACATGGACATCGTACACAAATACGTCCTGCAGCAGGATCCACCGGCGCGCAGACCCCTATTCGTTGTAGGGGACGACGAGAGCTGGCTATCCGAAGGAAAGCAAAAAGACGCGGATCAAGAAGAAGAGGGCCCGGCGCGCAAGAAGCGGAAGAAGGATGGAGGCGGTAGCAAGAACGAGAAATGCACCTCGCCGAACCTCGTCGCTGTCCGCCCCCACTTGTTCCACCTCCTGCGACACTTCATCTCCAGACATATAGACATACGCGACGCCCTCGCGAAGTGCTACGCCGGTGATGTCCCCGCCATCGAGAATATCCTCAATATGGTGGAGCGGCGCGTGGCGGAGGGGCTGATCGAGTACGAGAGGACGGGAGGCAAGAGCATAGAAGAGCCGGAGCCAGAACCAAAACGGAAACCGGTACCAGAGCCAGGACAAGAGGGCGAAACGGAGGAAACAAAGGCGAGGTCGGTAGAAACTTCAGACGCGAGAGACGCAACTGTCACTGCTGCTGCTGCTGCTGAAGACGACCCGGAGAGCTCGGTGGCTACGGTTAAGAAATGCAAGAGGCCGTGGTGGATCGCGCAGCCGATCGTGCGACCGCTTCCGAAGGAGGCGCTGGCGAACGGGAGCATAAGCCTGAGCAAGAAGGAGAAGAGTAAGAACAAGGAGAAGGAGAAGAACAAGCAGGAGCCGGCGGCGAGAGCGGGAGTTGAAGAGACAGGAAACGGGAACGGAAAGGGGGCTGAAGCTGAAAAGGAAGCGGGTGTGGAATTACCGAAGCCGGATGGCGTCGAGGGGATCAAAGAGCCGTCTATGGATGCGGAGAAGCCGGGACTTACGGCTGACGAGCTCGTCTGCGGGTAGAGGTTGGGAATAGAGATGGATGGATAGATGGATGGGCATATAGATAAGGTAGAAGGGGGGGACTACTATAGATCACGGCATTATATAAACTGCACGTTGGATGTAAATCATACCTAGTATTATGAGCCTAATCAGATGCGATACGAGAACTATGCTGGTTTTCAGGATAGGGATCTACTAGAGTGCCTTTGCCCAACAGGTTAAAGGGGAGTCGCGGAAGATATCGTTCGAACCGCGAAATTGGCACGAATCGTAGGTTTACTCCGTGTCAAAGGCTTCACTAACTTAGCTAGTCGGTTAGCGGGCGAGCCGGATCCGGTAATCATCCGGAACGATGGAAAGGGGCGATTATAGGACGATGGCTCTAGGTAAATACAGCTACTTAAGGTTTCCCATAAAAACCAACACGAGATTTAATGGCCTCGCCTTATGGGCTTTTCAGCTCAGGAGTAGGTTGTGTACCTTGGTAGTATAAACCAAGGGATACTTATTATTTTACAAAACACCACGTCACTCCCAGGCCCATAGTCAGCCAACCTAGTAGTTTTAATGACCTACACGGAGCTTAAAGGCCTTCCCCGTCTAGGAAAACCCGAAAGCCAAGATATCGAGCAACTCGACCACAACCGCGTGCTAGTGCTGCAACGAGGGGTGTGCCGTAGTACCCCTGGCCCCAAAGAGTCAGCTATGAGGAGACTGTTCGACAAGATGTATCAAGCCCTGATGAGCTAGAACATACATCATATTTACATCGAGATCGTATTCAGACTCATCCGAAAGCGCAAATAAATTATGGAGTTTAACCCAGACGGATAGTGGGAACTGGTTAATCCAGTCTGCCTGTGGCACCCCGTATGACTGTGCTTCGTTGGAGTGGAATAGGACATAAGTGACTGCATAGTTAAGAAAAGGATAGGATTGAGTTAAATCATATCTTATAGATCTGTCCCTAATACCGCTATCGGCCATCAAGGCGTCGTCTCGTGCCCTGAGCATTATTTCAGCTAGACAGGCTCCCTTTATGGCATCTTGACTTTTGCCTATGAAGTTGGTCTTTAAATCGGGCCAAATTTGCTGGATGCCATTTCGGAGCTCATGATCTGGATCTAAGAAAAATCCACGTACAGACTCGTGAATAAAATACATAATTCTACAAGCTTTTTCTTCTATTAGACCTTTGGACGAACGAAGAATGTAACGGCGCATCATCTCATTTGATATAAGAGAACTCTTCAAGACTGGGTGACCAAGACCAGCTTGAATAGCATGATAGAGGCTTTCGAATGTAAGGCCAGCTTGTGAGCATAGCATGAGCTGAATGCAGAGTAGCATTGAGTCGTAATCTTCCGAGTCGCGTACCAGCATGTCATGAAATAGAAGGCTCAGTTCGGATGGTAGTTCGTTCAATTTCTTATTTAAAGCCATTACGTTCCCTGAATCGAAGGCTTTGTTTAACTTTGGAATTGCCAGAGCTACCCAAAGGAATACTCCGGAGGCCTTTTCAAGAATCCGAGTTTTGATATCCTCGCCACAGTGCGGCGAATCGATCATAAGAGTGGTGTCAACGTAATGCTGGATATCGGCCACATGACCACGTTGACCATCCATACCGATACGTAACGCCTTTTTGATTGATATATTTGGGTAATGCCGGCTCGAAAAGCATATATTCAGTCGATCGCCTTTCTTGACGGCCCTATGACCGATATCTTGGAAAAGTGAGACCATGGAGCGTACCTGATCTTCCGGACATTCGTCAAGCGCGTCAATGAAGTATATGAAATGATGTCCTCTCGACTTTTCCACAACACATCTTAACAAGTTTGCCAGGCTCTGTTCTTGCCAGCCATTTCGTTCAATCAAATCGGGATATGCGAATCCAAGCTCGGCGAATGCCTTTTTGGTATCTGGTAGGATTGTCATGATTTGTAAAAGCAGAGCCCGATAAAGCCCCGCTACCGTACGCTCGAGTTCATGCCCTCTCGCATTGAAGAAAAATGAAATAATCTTAGCGCCAGGCGTCTTCGTCTTTGACTGTTCGACGAGGTAGTTCATAAGTGTAGATTTCCCCGCACCTGGTTTTCCTTTGATCCAGAGAAACCCATGATGGGTACGGATCCGTTCTGGATTGATCCATGTCTCGTATTCCTCGGTGTCAATAATCCATGTGCAAGTGTTCGGGCTGGGTGGTCGAAGGTTCTGCCGACGAGCATGAATCTGGTCGAATCGTAATGATCTGAAGAGGCGATCGCAAGGCTCACTGAAGTCGTGGTCTGATTGGGGTTGGCCAGGGAGGCTCTGTCCAACTGTAGACCCAGAATAGGTATGGCCATTGTGAACGCGACTGTTCCCAGAAATAAACTGGAGATTAAATGAAGGTCCGGTTTGCCCCGGCATTGATATGACGCCCCCGCCCAAACTGTTGTTGGTCCAGGGCACAGATATTTCATTGGATACCTACTCCGAGGTTAGAGGGGTTTAAGTCGTACTATTAAATGATAATGTTCTAGTATTTCAAGTAGGTGCGCCCCCTATTTTGACGGTGTTCTGCGGGGTCGAAACTATCAACTTTATATGTAAAGCGGTATCATACCTAAAGCCTCGTTATCGTCTTCTCTCTTCATCGAATTTTAATATCAACGAGTTTCGAAATGGCCAAAGTCTTTGGTATAGTAGCCGGTGCTGTAGGCCTCGCCTCAGCACTGGAGACATGCATTAATGCAATTGGCTGCATCCAAACTGGACGCCATCTCGGATCTGACTTCCAAAGCTTTCAACTGCGTTTGACAATACTCGAGTTGCGGCTCTCACGCTGGGGAGAAGCACTGCAGGTAAATAAGGACCCACGATTCAACAACCCAGCAGCAATCGATATTCAAACCAGAACAGCAAAAGATGCGCTCGTCCGAATCCTCGAAGTTCTTGAGGAGTCGGACAAGCTATGTCAAAAGTCCCGTCCATCATCTGGCAGGGTTGGAGACCGCTCTGGACAGGATGAAGAAAGGGAGAGGTGCGAACAGCTTTTAAACAGAAGAATCACAGAGATGGTCGCGCGGCGTAAGCGGAATGGAGCCAATTCTATGAGGATAACATGCTGGGTGTTGTATAACAGAGAGCATGCGGTGCAACTTATCGGCAATATCACATTGTTGATTGGTCTGCTGGAGCACATCTACCCAATGCCTGAGAAGGAGCAGGAACTAGCCAGAGAGGAAGCAAGACAGCTGACTTCAGTCATCGCCGACCAAGCATCCACGATACGCTACCTACGACAAGTTCTGCAAGGCATCGATAGCTATCTCAAGGAGGCGATCGACGCTCTCAACCCTCATGGCCACCAGTACGGGAACGTATCTGCGGAAGGCAATGCGCGGATTCAGAATGGACACACCTTCACCCGGGCTTGGGAGGGAGTCTCATCTCTACCGGTAGGACCTACTTTGTCCTTTACCCATATGAGTGCATCGGGTTCCTCGAGAGTCCGTAACGGAGATGTATATGTAGAGAAAGACGGCTTTTGGTCATAGGGTCTGAACGATATATCGACAACGAATACCTTTATTTGCCAAATGTGAAAGGATAAAGGGATGGACAGTTTGATGAATAGGGGCTGGTTCTGTGGAGGAAGGGTCAGGTGACCCTGAACCTTAGGCTAGGTTAGTTTAGTTTGGCTGAGATTTGTTCAGAATAGTTTAACTTGAAAACAAACAGCTTTGGGGGATAAAATATACTTTGCTTTACATTTGTGTTCCGATTCCAACATTTTGCGAGGAATGGAAAGGGTTGAGTCCGATTGTCGATCTTAGATATGGCTTATATGGCTTATATGGCTTGAAGTGGAACATGCACGATCCTTCCTTAGCTGGATCATAGGTAACCAAGTGCTCTCCACTTGAAGTGTGCTTACCTTGCTTAAAACTTCAAGGTACAATAACGCCTTTGAGACCGGTGTATCAGGTAATCTTGCTTGCAGCAGGCGTTGATGCGTGATAGGCTTGCAGACGGAAAGACAGATGTAGAAAAAAAAAAAAAAGAAATCTCCACTCGTTAAAGTCCTTACTATGGGTCCTAACCCCGAGATCTTATGCCCCCCTTCCCCCCCAAAAAAAGCCGTTACGGGCGCCCCCGCAGCCCCCGATTCACGGAGTTGGTAATGCTCTTGGTAATCTGCATGTGCATTTCGAGACATGCATGGCGATAATCCCCAAGCAAGAAGTCGTTCTTTACCTATTACAATAAAGGAAAATACCTGGAAAGCGGAATTTATCATACCAGAGCGGGCTTGTCGATCCGTCTTACGCCCCCGAAAGGAATGCGTTTCTTTACCTTTTGGGGGAAAGCAGCGGCAACAAACGGACCGGGACGGCCCCGTCTCCCCGTTCTTATTCCATCCCTCACCCACGAACGGGTCCCATCTGTAAGAGCTTACATGTACATATATTAATCGCTTAGGACATCTACATTCTTATAGAATATATCAGCTCGTGGGAAACAAAAAGTAAGCAGAAGAAGAAATATAAACGAGAAGTTTTCAGGTGCTCTTCCATTTCCAGGGTTGTAGTTTGAGTTCTTCGTAGTTGGGTCGCAGCGCTAACTACGTGATCCCTCATGGTAAGATTTTCCCCTCCCCAAGTCTTTTTCCTTTTTTTTTTCCTTTTCTTCTTGCTTCTCTTGGCGGCATAACTCATACGTCCGCAATGGGGCTAACTCTTCCATAAAGGCGTCCGAAGGGAGACTCGCGCTCTCAGCGCTTTTTCTGGGGATGGGACTCTTTGGAGTCATGGCTACCGACGGCCAGCTTTTCGCAGGCCCGCTCGGCAAGCTGTTAAGAGAAATCGCCCGGGGGAGCAGCGAGGCCGTGACCTTGATTGGTGGCCCGACGCCTTTCAAGTACACGTACACGGGCATCGGGTTTGTGGACGCCATTATCTCGCACTGGACGGCCTTCGTCGCGGCCCTGGTGGACGACCCCGAGCTCCGCTGGAACACATGGGCGCTCTACATCGAGTCCATGGGCCAGTTCTGCGTCGGCTGGGGTCTGCTGCTGCTCGAGTGCAGGCGAGCGGGGAACCGCGGCCTCGCCGTAAGCTGGGCCGGGACGCTCGGCGTTGTCTTCCAGGCCATCTCCTGGGCGTTTTCCCTGCCGCTGTACTTCGGATTGCATCTTCTCACGTCGCCCATCTCGAAGTTGAGCGGAAATGGTGGTAAGATTACCGGCGAATCTGCGCGAAAGCTCTTGTTCGTCGACCTCTGGGACCTGGCCCTTATGCCTATCTCTCTCACCCTGGGGACTCTTATCCCTACTCTCTTCATGAGCTTGCCTTCGCTCTTTTCCTCCATTGGACATTATAGCTGGATTGCCTTCTGGATCCCCTTTGGACCGGTAAGTAAATATTGATTAAATTACACTTTATAGGTACTAATGATATTTTTCTCTTAGTGGACGGTGATTGCTATGGATCTCTTCAAAAGCGTGGCATCCTCCTCAGTTGGTGCTCTCGGCCCTACGGATACCAACGGTAAACCTACCACACCCGGCAAGGGCTTTTACGTCGCGGTGTCGACCGTATACAAATTCAACATGGCTGTTTCCGTGCTCACACATTTGCCATTCATGGCCACATCCGTGTTACCTGGTCCCTTGCGTTCCGCTCTCATTTACGCATTCCCCAGCTGCGCATCCTTCTTCTCGGACATCACTTTCATAAAGACGTGGGTGCCGCACCCCTTCCTCGGACAGCCGGCCATCGATCCGGTCGCTAACGGACCTGGCCGATTTGGCCCCTTGGTCGCCGACTTCTACCTGTTCGATTTGTACCTAGGAAACGGAGCCATGCTTCTGTGGGCTTTGTACCTATACCTCAAGCAGACCGGCTCATCTCCGGCGAAGGCCATACAGAAGGCCGTGGTCTGGTCGTTCCTTGGAGGCTTTGTAGCTGGTGCCTTTGCGCTGCTCTGGGAGCGTGATGAGCTGGTCCAGGAAGGTGAGAGTGACGCGAAGAGAAAATGAGGAATCGCAGTAAAGAATCCATAAGGGATTCAAGAAGGAAGTGGAGATTTCTGTCCCACTAGTAGTCAGTCTTAACTCGACTTGGCCAGTAGACGTCCCGTCTAGCAGATCTTAACATAAAAAGGGAGAGGTGATTATATGGACTCATTGTTAGACATCCTAACAATGAGGCATCCACTAAAGGGCGTCTGAGCCGGTTATATTTACATCCCAATAAAATTCTCGGATCCTTAGAATAAGAGAGGGAGGGAGGAGCGGCATTCCAAAAGTCTACACGGTACTGTAACGATTAGCGTGTTGGCGATTGAAAACTCGCCAAGCAAGCGATAAAAGCAACTCATAACATATATGCCGCAGATGATGATTGACATAACCTATTCAACGCTCTAGACAATATAACAGACGTATGTCGCCCTTATATTAAATTACCTAGGTAGATAGCGAATTACTTTGAGCCGCTTTTTAACTCCTTTAGCTGGCCCTTGCTCGCGAGATACGCAGCGCCAGAGTCGGCCCAGACCTCATAACTCGTGACCTTGTGCTGATCGTCGAACTTCAGCGCATAAGCGAAGACCTCATCCCAGCTCTCGCCCGTCGCCGTCCACGTGAACCTCGCGGCGCCGCGAACGGCGACGCGGTTCTCGGCGGCGTCGACGACGTAATCCGCAAAGCGCATGTCCTCGTAGCTCAGACACGAGGAGATGGTGTCGAAGTATTCACGGACGCCGTCGCGTCCGCGGAACTCGCGGCCGAGGAACGGGGCGAGCTCCTCGAGGCCGTGCTCGTACGCTGAGATGTCGGCGGAGGAAGTCGAGAAGTGGCTCAGGATCTCGTCCGGGGATTTCTTCTGCGCGAAGCTCTCGCAGAACGCCGTGGCGGCGTGGAGGAGGTCTGTGCGCTTGTGATGGGGCATGTTTTTTACTATGTACGGATGTAAGAAGAGTTGATGAAGCCTAAAGATTGATATTCGAAATATTCCTAGCGTAATGCAATTCAATTTCAACCAATGATTCAGGCTTCTTATAGCCCTTATAGTTTAAGTCTTAGTTTGAGAACAATAAATAAAAGAGATTAAGACAATAATTGTAATACGTCATTGCTATTTGACTTGACTTGTACCGACCCGTTGCCAGCTGATACAACATTTGGGCTAGATCTTTCAGCTGCCATCAATTGACTCTCCTATATCTTATGGGCCTCACTTACACGTAGAGGTTTATGAGGTAGGTACTTATGTAAGCTAGAGAGGTCAAGTAGCAGCCACATAAAAAGCCTGGCCTCTGATTGGTTAGCCATACATCAACGCGCGTCCGATGAATTCTTTGTAAAGTCAATTGAACTCTTTCATGATCACATAAATATATTGATAATTGTTATCATTGGATAGAACGCGTTTTGCACAACCTTTATATATTATTTGCATCTTTTGCGAACCTTATGTAATAGAGTGGTGAAGGAAAACGTCGTTAGCTGTGGGACGATTCTAAAATCTGATTGGCCGTAAAAACTTTTGCCAGCCTCATCTTTTAAGATAGTTAACTGTAAATAGGTACCTAGGTACTTACCATTAGTTCCGAAAAAAAAAAAAAAAAAAAAAAAAAAAAAAAAAAAAAAAAAAAAAACCCACCCAAAACAAAAAAAAACAAAAAAACACCGAGGACCAAGGCCAAGAAAACGAAAAAAAACCCCCACCCGCCGCCCGGGGGGCCAGGCCCCAG
>MU284067.1:673304-693747 GCA_022478815.1 Daldinia bambusicola
TTTTTTTATTTTTTTATTTTTTTTCTTTTATTTTTTAAATCAAATTTATCAAAAAAAAAAAAAAAAAAAAAAAAAAAAAAAAAAAAAAAAAAAAAAAAACGCCTCCTCCTCCTTCTACCATTGAATTACATAGATTGCGATAATATTTTTCCTCGGTATGGTTACCATTCGCTAACATTTTGAGACATTTTTAAAAGCGGTCTTGTTAGGTATTAGTTGTAAATAAGTCCCTAAGCTGCCAAGGGGAGCCGAGCACCTGTTCAGCTGTCTATATCGTAGTATATAGACCTAAAATTACTGTTTGCATAGAGGCGGTAATATTGCCATGCAGGCTATAGCGTTTAAGCCTTTGGTATGATTCGTCCACGTACAGATAGGTGGCTGTTTGTGCTTGTTGGCTTGTTCGTAAAGATGAATTATCCTCCAGTCGAGGCAAAAAGTAATAGCTATTTCCGCTTTTCACGAGAAATATTTGCGATTAATCACTTAAGCCTACCTCCTCAAAGTAGTCAGTCATCGGTATAGTTACTTGACACCTACTTGCTATACAAGTACCGAAATAAATAGCGATACCTACCTGGTTGGGATGCATCTAGCGACTTTTGGAAGTATTGGGTAGGTATCTGGGCTAAGAAAATATGCATACAGAGTATACAGGACTAATGTAAGCAACTGCCTAGTCCAAACCTGCAGTTGATAATGCCCAACTGACGCCCGCAAAGTACCATACATGGACACTATTTGGAAGGTGTAGGTATTATGCCAACCGTTTTGTGACCATGCATTGTTTGGATTACAATATTGAGGCTGAATGGACACCAATGACTGCCATGTTTTATTTAGTGTAGAAAGGTCGTTCCTACTTTTGTGCCTGTTATTGTCTTAAGTACAGGTACCTACTATTCCCAATATCATCTCCTGCTATCACTTCCCATGATAACCCCTCCAAATAACCACATCTTATCCTGCTGTTATTCTGGACTGTCACTTAATCACTCTACTAATATCAATCGAGTTTGATTCGGAGATTGTAAAATCAACGCGAATCTATTAGCCATGGCATCCATTGGCGATATAATCGCCATTCTCGAGATGGCTCTTAAAGCATCTGACCATGTACGTGGGGTTCGCCACGCCGCAAAGGAAAAAGAACAGTTTCAAGCCCAAATTGAAATCCTACTCTCAACTTTGAAGGGTCTGGGAGCTCGCGATGGTTTGATTGACTTCGAAAACCAACAGAACGTCGAAGAAATAGTAAAGCAGCTGAAGGTGCATACAAATGATCTAGAAAGTCAACTTCATACTAGTTCAAATCGCATCAAGGCTACCCTTCAACGTTTGTGGTGGCCTTTAAAGAAGAAAGAAATTAGAGAATGTTTCCAAAAAGTCACCGAATTGATCCAACATCTCCAATTGGAGTTAGGGACTATAGATAGAATGAAGCGGTTCAAATTTGAGCAAGGTACGTCTATTCTTGGCAATGAAAAGCGTAGGGGCGGGCCATAAACGTTTGCATTCCCTTATACATTCATGGCCAAATTTAGGTACAGATTCAGAGTCTCATTCATTAGATGTTGGCTAACCGAATAATATCGCCAACAGAAGCTAATATGAAAACGGTCTTTGAAAAGTTGACACCAGTACTTGCTCCGGCCCTTGGCAGAGTGCCACCACGTGTTCACGATATCACTAAGGGAACTGGCGAGTGGATATTTGGAGAGAACAAGTATCAAGAATGGTTTCAGTCGGAGAACAGTTTCCTCTGGATATTCGGGCTTCGTAAGCCACTCTCTGCTTAGCTTGCGGATCAGAATTAATACTAACATGCGTCCAAAGGGCTCCGGGAAAACGGGTCTAATGTGAGTTGTTTTTCTTGCTATATAGTATCTAATTCTGAGGACCTGACGTATCACAAAACAGGACCGTTGTAGGCGACAAGCTTATACGTGACGCTGAGGACCGCAAGAAATTCCATGTTGCGCGCGTATACTGCGATCAGAAGACAGTGGAGACCCTCGATAATCATCTCGATATTATCATGAGCCTGTGGAAGCAACTTGCTGACTCTGTGGACTTCAAGTTGGATGATGAAGATTTCAAAAGCCTAGATGCCAAGCTTGAACGTACCAAATTCCGAACCGGTATCGAGGAACAAGAATTGAAATTTTCTATCTTCAATAAAACCATAGCCGAGGGGGAGAAAGTCATTCTAATGCTTGATGGACTCGACGAAGTACCGCAAGCGCTGCAGTCGAAATTGATAGACGGCCTTAAGGCGATACAGGGGCAAAACAAGCAATGTTTGCTCCTCGTATCCTCTCGCCCATATGCTCATATAAGGGAGATGTCCGAGAACGATTCAAAATTCAACTTGGAAGCGAAAGAAGTGGACATCCAGCTCTACGTTAGTGATAGAGTTTCGAGGAAGAAGCAACGGTTCTTCAGACGTCCCGATATCACGGAATATATCATCAGAAACCTAACCGGACGATGCACGGGCAATTTTTTAATGGCCAAGTTATGCATGGATGAGGTCTTGAGAGCTACGAATGAGCATGACTGCAAAGGGATTATTAATAGTTTACCAAAGAGCGCCCAAGAAGCGTACGATCAAGGATTATATCGGCTAGCGAGACTATACAACGACACACGGTCCAAGACGGCACTTCCCTGTCATGCAATTCAGGCCCTCTTTTGGGTTGCTTTTGTGAGAACTCCCATGACAGATAGAGAACTAAAGCAAGCACTGGCCGTTGATAAAGGAGATGACGACTATCATAAAACCAAGGAAACTCACCTTAGTATCGATACTCTATGCGGCGAGCTTGTGATAGTGGACCCTGTGTCGAGAGTGGTCCATGGTGCTCATAGAACATTTATTGAGCATCTGGTAATGGAAGAGACTAGAGTGCTTTGGTTTCCAGATATTCGCGAACATATTCATTTCACTTTAATGAAATGTCTTCTATTTAGATGCATGAGAGAACCGGCGGATGATGCATTTGGAGAGCGCTATCCCCTAGCTACATACGCAATGCAAAACTGGGGGGATGATCTTGGGAAGATCCTGAAACCGAATACCCAACTCTGGGAAACTACTGAGCCGTTATTAAAGACACCGTTTGAGCAGTGGAATGATCATATCAAGAGTAAGGCAGTGCACGCAATAGCCTCTAGAGCCAAAGGTTGGGAAAGGGAAATGGAAACCGAGGCTCTCAGCCCTGGAACTATCAGTGGCTTGCACTGGGCCGTAACATTTGACCTTCAGTTGTTCATCCCCTATCTATTAGACTACGAAAACCAATATCCCATCACAAATCCAGTTCCTGTAACTCCGTTAGGACTGGCAGCTGCACAATACCGAAGAGACATAGCAACGATGCTAGTCGAAAAGGGGGCCAAGATCAATGTTGTCCTTAGTCACGGTCGATCTGTTCGACCACCGCTTTACGAAGCTGTTTACCATCGGAATGAAGAACTTGTACTTTATCTGCTTGAACACGGGGCCGATATGACATTAAGGCGACATGATAATGATAAGTCGCCACTTGATCTCGCCTATGACTTAGGCCGCGAAAGCATTGCTTTAATTCTAGCAAATTCGATTTCGGGTCGGGTCCCAACAAAGGCTCAAGAGTTACAGTTTCTTGTGAGGGGTGCATTTATTACCCAGCTCCGCAGGGCTATAAATGAGGGCCTCGATATCAATCACCCATGTGAGAATGGAAAGCAGGCCCTCGACTATGCCAACGAGATGGGTAATCAGGAAATTATCGATCTATTGAGAATTAATCATGCTACGCCTCTACTGAGATGGCCTGCTTTTGAAACCGAGTCATCCCCATATCCGCAAAACCTCCCTGAATCCTGGGGCAGTGGCCACGTCATCACTAAGCAAAAGATATGGGACAAAGGCGAATATCCTCAAATGCTATACTTGCACGATGTGGCGGAGAACGATAGCGACGCAAAGAGCGAGCGCGAAGGTAAAGTGGGAAGAGAGACAAAGGAGGGAGTGCCTAGTAATCTGGTATGGCCATCTCGAGTACATCGGCCTTCGGCCCTTCTTCTCCAGGTTCCAATTGATAGAAGGCTCAAACTACCATTGCAAAGTATTGTTTTCGAGACGTACTCGAGAGATCAAGGCTGGAGCAGTCATGAAAATCAGGGAACGTATCGTGGTTCTACGAGAAGCTGGATTGATGTCTGCGTTAAGCATGACCAAACGAAATCCCAAGCTTTCAGAATCCAACACAATGTCCATGCATCAAGACAGTTCAGGTTACACACGAATATTTGGAATCTCAAGGAACTGGAAGTATCTTCTCCTGCAAGAGCTCAATTCATAAAGGACATTCAGTATGGCAGTATATTGCAAGTCTCTGCTCACGCGGAAGAAGTTTATAACTGGGGGAATAAGGTTGCCTTTATCAGAGTTAGGATTTGTGGATCTTAAGGAGGCGAAGAAACATGTTACAACACAAGTTTATATGCTCATAAAGATGGATATAGTGAAGTATACTGTGGGAAATAGACCTAATTGCTAGACTTTTTGTAAATATAAAAACTATCACTGGGTACGATTGACCTACTTCATTGGTATATTTAGCGCACCTCGAGGATTAGCAGTAATACTTTCCTTCGAGTATAGTTATGGATACCCTTATATTCGGTGATATGTCTAACATAACATTATAGGCCTTAAAAATATTATGGTAGGTTTACGATGTTTTCTTGCTTGCCAAGAGCCAACGTCAGAGCATGTTTCTGCCGAGCTTCCTAAAACAGGAGTAAACGCCGACCTAGTAAAGAGAATACTGCAGTCGCATTCGTATTGGACCAGCCATCCGACTACACACTTTAGCCGTTGGCGAAAATAAGAAACCGTTGCCTCGCGCTATTACTTCAAGAAAGCTCGCTGCCATTTTCCCCGGAATTCCCTAATACTACCAAAAGCCGAGGAAATATATTGCGCATAAGGTCTTCCATAGCCTCGACCTTTCCATAATTCAGTTTAAGAGTATTTTAACACCAATGCCCTGACAAGAAAAAAAATAACCCTGGACTAAAAGCATAGGTGAAGCAAGCAGATCCGGAAGCTTCTCACGATTACTCCTAGGTGAATCAAATATACTTTTAGAGGAGAAATCATCGCGCACAACAGTATCGATGCTATTCCACGTCTTATTGAAGACTCTAGTATTCGAGCTCCTTTTCGGACAAGTCTACGCTACGGTCAATGCGACCACATCAAGCAGCATAAGATCCATATACTTATTCAAAGATGTACTCAAGTCAAACACCACCGCTTTAAAAACCTCTGGTTTTAATTCCTTTATCATCTTCGGCGTCGGAATCCTCGAAAATGGCGACATCATGTACTACTCGAATACCCCAGGAAGCAAAGACACACTCATCGCTTCTGGTGGTGCCTACGTCGGTGGCACAGCGCTTTCTGACAAGGTCCGCTCGTTCAAGACAGGCGATACCGGCATCAATAGGCTTGAGATCTCTATGAACGCCCAGCATGTCCGGGAACTGACACGCAGCCCGGGAACCGGCTCGGAGACGACGCTCTATCGCAATTTCGAAGCGCTGAAGACGGCTTGGGACCTCGACGCCGTTAACAACGACGATGAGTCTATATACGATGTCACCAGCACTGCGGCCTTTGCTAAAATGCTTGGTACGATAGGATATAAATACACCATTGCGCCCTATACAAATACCGGTTTCTGGAGAAACGTGAAGACGCAGATTAACAACGGGCTTCAAGAACCGAACCTGCTACTTGATAGGGTGTATCTCCAATGCTGTATGTAACATTGAACACCGCCACCCCGCCCCTCCTTTTATGCCCCCCTTTCCGCACTATAGATTGTCTCGGAAGCCGGCGTTTCATCGTCGAACTGACTAAAATGTTATTGCTCCCGTGATACATCTGACTACCTACCGAGTCCGAGTTTCGCTAGAAGAAAAAGTTGTTATTGACTCTTATTACAGATGACGGTGGAGCAGGCAATGACCCTGGGAGCTGGCAGAGTACTCTGGGCCTGAAGGTCGTACCGCTCGTGTGGGTAACGAACGACTCCAAGCCGTCGCAGGGGATAACAGCTACACAAGCACGGTCCAGGTTTACCAGCTGGAATTCGCGAAGTTCTGTGGCCGGAGGAGGATATTGGAATGACTATGATATTGAAAAGATGGGGCTGTCATACACGGAATATGGAGACGTTTTAACCAGTGTCTTCCCATAAAGATTCAGGTGGGTGGTGTAATATAGGAAGATATGTCCAGCTATGTGAGAAAGAAAAATAGAAAATAAAAAAAGGATTCGAATGGATGATATATTGAAACAAGCAACGATCCGATATTGTGCTACAGATGACGTAAATATTAACGAACTGTACATGATGCCGATCAGGGGGATTCAGGGGAGCGATGATATCTACTACCTTAAGCTATAATTATGAATGCCGGTATATATTATGAGGAGAAAACCCATTCCTCCAGTATTCCCGATCTTGACCCTTATACGTGAATGAATCTCCAGGCAGAGTTATCAATGCCAAGCTGCAAAGCATGATTTAATTATTTTCTTTTTATCTACAAGAAACAAAAGCAGAATTTTGTTTTTCCGTGACACCTCCATAAAATGGCCCTAGCATTCATAATTCGGCATCGTGCATGAAGCCCTGGGATGGCCGGTTTAAGAGGTCGTACAACTGCACCTACGAGCACGTGAGACTGGCGCCCATTCCGGCCAATATAAAAACCTGATGTAGACGTCCCCGCACTCTACGGAAATCTCAACAACCTAGGTCTTGCCCTGAAATTCTTCCCATCGTGCGGACCGTTCTATAATTCGATACTCTCTGACGCCTCGTCCCACCATGGTGAGCCAATCAAGGAGCACCTTCCTTGGCCTCCCCCTGGAGATCCGCGAGGAGATCTACCTCCAACTGCTGGGCTTCCGCGACGACGTCGAGGTCAAGTCTCTGGCTCCTAAGCTCGACCGCTGGATCGACTCGATTTGGCACGACGATACCCAGTCGAACATGTACGGCGATGGGGATCCCAATGCGTCTCGGGGAAGGACGAGTATCCTTTGCGTCTCGAGGCAGGTTAGCGAGGAAGCTCTCAACGTGTTGTACCAGCGCAACGCCTTCATCATACATACGCACGCTGAGTACTATGATAAGCTCCTCAAGTTTGGGACCGCCAACCTACGGCGCATCCGTTCCCTGAGCCTCGTCGCACACTCTCAAGAGCTGGGGTATATGGAGCCGTTTAAGTTCGATTCTAGGATCTGGGGTCCGCTTCTTACAGATCTGGCGCACCTCTCCCTCGTCCTGCAGCAGCCGCGGAAGTCTTGGGGCTACCGCCATCACAACTATTTCGAAGAGGACCTGCGGAAGTGGCGCGCTTGGCTGGAGCCGATCCTGCAATATCTCGCTAGCAACATCTCCGGAAACACCACCGTGAGCATAGACGACAACGATTCGGCGGAGACGAGAGATGTCGCGCATAAATGCTTCCTCTCCGGCTACCAGAGGGTGCAGACCAAGATCGGAGACAAAATATTCGAGAGGGTGTTACCGTCTGATTCTGATTACTGGTACGACGAGTATGATATGGGTCCTGCTAATGGCGGCACTGTTAACTGGTCAGATTAACCTCGAAAACAATTTCCTGCGTCCCTTAGGTAGCTGCCCTTTATAATTTGAGGTATCTTTCTTGTATGTACCGATCACACGGGTTGGGCATTATTATGGTAAATTTCGGGAGATTGTATTATAGAAAATCACCTTAAGAGATAGAGATAGGTAGTACTGTATCAGTGTGCGAGATCAATATGGAAGGAAACAAACGTGGTAATACGAATGGCCATGGCCTCCTATTAAATTATAGGTAGCTGTGTCCAGCAGAAATATATTTTTTACTTAGACCCCTACCTCTTATGTTGCCTTATTAGAAGAGGTATATGCCTACCGTGGATGTCATATACAGAGCGAGTGCCCAATATCGTAGGGGTATTCAGTATACTAGGCTGAATTCGTAAGGCCTTTCCTCCTATCCCCTTATGAGGGAGCTGACTACTCTTTATATAATACATAGATCGTAGAGCCCCATACTATCCAATAACCTCCTGCTATATTCTCACCCCCTAACACTAACGTCTATCAATTCAAGACCTGATATCACAACCGACGAACAGAATTACATTGCTCTGTCTGCTTACTTCAACTCTTCTCCCTTTGTCAAGTTTCTGCTTGAAACCCACTGCCAAAGTTCCTTTCATTTCTACGAAACACTTCCTTCCATACGCCATCTTAGCTAGTTAGGTTATTGGCTATATGAAGTGGCTGGTTCAAAGGGTAAGAACTTCATTTCATAGAACTCATTATGCCTAGCGTTCACTATTCGCTGGCAGATAAAGAGGAACCCGGAGATATTGATTCATACAAACCTCTACCATGGACTCTCACATGGAGCACGGAGTTCCGTCCTGGTGGGCGATATTGTCGTGGTCAGTTCGTCGGACGACATCCCGCCCGGGTTCAATCCTAACAGTGGTTTATACTAGGTAGATATGCTATTGAACATGGTTGATTATTGTCTAATGTTCTAGGAGTTGAAAACTCGAGCTTATACGGTGCAGCTGCACAAGCTTGAGAGGAGATTATTAAGAGTTTATCTCCAAGGTCGAAGTGACATTGGAATATTAGGAGATAAAGTTAAATGCTATCTGTGACATTCATTGATTTCCCATTGTTTAAAGAAAAATAGTAATGCCAGTATCCTCGTATGGTATAATGATACTGCATGGTTATTACCAGCGCTATAGTCCGATAGACGCCGCATATCTCCGGGTTAATTTGGCCTGTTTCGGTCGAGATCCCGGGGCTAACCTAAGTCTTATGGTTAAATCCGGACCGAAATTCGGTGCGCATCTTTAACTGTAAGCAGCTTATTCGTTACCTAGAATGAATACAGCTAGAATGGCCTGGTGCTTCTGTTAATATGGCTGTCTATAATAAACACGACTTTAGCACCTATAGAGGAAGTAAGATAGCTGTGACTGTAAAGTACTTGACGCTCAGGATCATACTAAGTGGTCTACCAATCGCATCAAAAGAGTTGGTCAGTCAGTAATAGGCTAGCTGTCAGATAGGGATATACACCAAACACTTGCTCGAAAACGACAAGCCCGGCAGCTTCGGGTTTGACTTTACTAAGCGTACGTTCGTCGAGTCCGGGGACGGCACGGTGCCCATCCGCTTGGGCATGTGGCCGCGGTGCGGACGGGCGGGCCGTCGCCGCCCTTCTGAGCCCTAAGGAGCTATATGCTATTAGGACTATTTTTGGTTGGGTAGCACAATTGACCCTCTCAACATTCGTTTACTCTAGTGTTTTCCTTGTGGATTATCGACTCCATGATAACGAGGTTATTGATTGGCCGAATTTCTCTTGAGCGTATATGAGCCTGGAGTCAACATAGATGTTGCTCCCACATAAACTCTTGTCTTGTTGTAGGCACGTATCTGAGGATACTGAGGATGTAATTGCAGAAGAAAACTGTAAAATTTTTATTCTGTATTGGAAAGAGAGCAAGACCCCTACCTCCTAGGGATATACCTAACATATACATCATTGGTTCCCATATTGCTTTGGCACCACGTTTATGCGTATAAGAGATAAAACAGATAAGAATGCATGGTCTGCTTGCTACTAGTCTTGGAAATCGACCGTTTTCTTCAGGACGGGTGGAAAAACGGGCAGATCGCGGGAGGGGAATACCCAAGGGGATAGCGCCTGTGAAGCACGGACATGTGGCAGTCCAAATCGACGACCTATTGGGCGACCGCGTAAGCAATGATACATCGACGTGTTCGAACATATGAAGTCGCTAATGAAATTTATATGGAGGCTGGTATATGAACGCCATCTGCGCGACATCGGGGTGTCATGTTTTGCTACGGTGTAATTGATGAGTGTAATATCGATATTTTATTTCTTATCAGCCGTTATTAAAAGTGAGATCTTGAAAAGGTTGGCTTATGCGTTAGAAATGCGGCGTAGATCGAAGCCTCTGAGGCTTGATTTTCGGTCGGAGTTCTGGTGGCAGAAGAACGTCGAAAAAAGGTTAGCGTATCTACTATTAACTCATTCTCTTTCAATAGCACCTTTTACAACTGATAATAACAATGATAATAAGATAGATTCGTTATATGTACTTAACCTCATAGAAATAAAAATATATCAATTAAATTGTTTTTATATTATATCCTTAGGATACTGAATTTGGCTTTATATTTTAAAGCTTTAATAAGTGGAAGTATCAGAAGTAAGGTTACCTAAGCTTACCTAGGTATGCCATTATTATATTGTACAATACAATACAGTACATTATTCGTTAGTACAGCACGCCACTTCCATTCTTGACGCCTTTTCTGTCTGGACAGGCACCAATTCGCAAACGTCACTCTTGGATGGGTCCCTCAATAAAAGAGCAGAGTGGATACCCGACGTACAGGTCACCCCATAAAAAACATCAGTACCGAAAATACCTTATCTGCTGCGTAATCCTTCAGCCAAGATCCTTGTACCTTTGGGTCCAAGCTTTCGTACCTTTTTTTTTCGGAGTGCATCTTTTTGAGCTTCCTCTAGGCTCTAGGGCTTCCGGCAACCCGCCGCAGTTCACCTAAACAGACCTACTAAAGGGTGGTAAAAAGTGGTAAAAGTGATAAAGAGTGGTAAAGCTCTAGGTAGTTTAGGTACCCTAAATAGCTACCTAAGTCAGGCGACAACTCTTTCCCGGGGGGGCTTTTTGCTTGCATCACTCTGACCCGTCTTGGTTTGGAACTTGTGACTGAATAAACGACTTCAATTTCCTCCCTTCTACTCATTCCATCTCTCATAATCGCCCGATTTTCAACCAACTCCCTCAATCCAAACCACGTCTTCTAGTGCGTGTATCCATATCACGCACATTTCTCTTTTTCAATTTTGTTTTATGAAGACGCCCGGTTTGTGTTTCCCCGCTGCCAGCCGACTCCAAACCAATACAGATTCTTCCTACAGGACCTCTCCCCCAACGTGAGCGCGCTTCGCGATATCACCTGTCAGCTGTATCTAGTATCGTCATCACCATCATCACCATCGTCGACCCACCATTCCCAGGGTCTCTAAAGGTCAGCACATCATTCAACGTCGACGTGTTCGTCTATTAAAGGTCCCAACCGCCTTCCCCCCCTGTCTAAGTCTATTTCTCCTCAACCGATATGCCAGGGAAAACGCCTCATTCAAACGGTAACGAGCCGGTCGAGAACGGTATTAGGAACAACCAGGACGTTGATATGACCGACGAGAAGTCCTCACTTAAGGGAAAGGGCAAGAAGGGTGCTAAGGAGGGCGAAGATATGACAGTTGTTGTTCCCCCTTCAAAAGGCACAAAGCAATCATCTCAACCACCTGCGCCTGATGCTGACGGTGACGTCGATATGGATGTGGACAAACCGGAGGATCTCGAGGTCAAGGTAGATCCTGTTACCCAGGCCATCACAGGTACATCCAATACCATCACCCAAACAACCTCGTGCATATACGAATCTGACATATTTTCTCTTGTTCTAGATATTAAGAGTAATTTTGCCCTCCTCGACCGCGCAGTAGCCTTATTCGATGCCAGATTCACGTTGCGAGCTTTAAGATCCATCTCTTCCCTGCGGAAGCGTCTTACCCCGGATATTCTAGCTCAAGTCATCGCCGAGACTTTCTCGGTCTCAAGCACATCTGCCAGCGTTGCTAAGCAACTACTAGTCGCTATTGGAAAAGAAGACGTGCCTCTAGGTCGCCAGGCTAGTTCTGACATGGAAATTGATAGTGAACCAAAGGCTCCCGCTAAGAACGGAAATAAGAAGGAGAATAAGGAGGCCATCCCCGAGATCGACATCTTTCTGAGCATCTTGGTTCAAGTCTATCTATTTGACTCCAAGCAGTTCCAGCAAGGCGCGGAGTTTTCCAAGTACCTATCAGAGCGCATCCACTCTCTAAATCGACGAACCCTAGATTCGCTTTCTGCAAAGGTCTACTTCTACTACTCTCTATTCTGCGAGCAGCTTGCTCCATTGCCACCCTCTCCCCAGTCCCCAATCGTTGCGATCCGCCCGACCCTCTTGACGGCTCTTCGGACCGCTGTCTTGAGAAAGGACATCGATATCCAGGCCTCGGTTATTGTTCTCCTTCTCCGAAGCTACCTACTAACATCCCACATTTCCCAAGCCGATCTCCTTGTGTCGCATACCCAGTTTCCCGAAAATGCTGCCAACAACCAGGTTGCACGCTTCCTTTATTACCTCGGTCGAATCCGAGCTATTCAGTTGCGCTACACAGAAGCCCATGAGCATCTAACGGCAGCCACACGAAAAGCGCCAGCAAGCTCATGCGCTTTGGGTTTCGCGCAAACTGCGACAAAACTCTTACTGGTTGTAGAGCTGCTAATGGGTGACATTCCCGAGCGCGCTACCTTCCGCGTCCCCAGTATGGAGCAAGCTCTCCACCCGTACTTCTTGCTCGTCCAAGCCGTGCGGGTGGGTAACTTGGAGGATTTCGAGGTGACGATCGCTGACCATGCCGACACATTCCGCCGCGACGGGACGTACTCGCTCATTCTACGCCTTCGTCAGAACGTTATTAAGACGGGCATTCGTATGATGAGTTTGAGCTACAGTCGTATCTCGCTACGCGACATATGCATCCGCCTGCATCTTGGTAGCGAGGAGAGTGCCGAGTATATTGTTGCTAAGGCGATCCGAGATGGCGTCATTGAGGCGACCTTGGACCGAGAACGAGGTTTCATGAAGAGCAAGGAGGTCGGTGATGTTTACGCTACTAGGGAACCGGGAGAGGCGTTCCATGACCGAATTAGAGCTTGTCTGGCGCTCCACGATGAGAGCGTAAAGGTACGTGTTTTTCTCCTTTTTTAATCATAATTTTCACTACTTTGAATGTAGCCAGGCTAACTTGTCACGGAAGGCTATGCGTTTCCCCATGAACCAGCACAGACTCGAGCTGAAGAATGCCCAGGAAGCCCGTGAACGGGAACGTGAGATGGCGAAGGAGATACAAGAAGGCGACTTGGATGAAGATGACCTCGGTGGAGACTTCGAGGGTATGTAACATAATTTAACCCGTGTATTCTGAAATGGGAAGGACTCCGAGCGCTACTTTCTCCTCCATCAACGGCCTATGATGGTTTGGCATGCAAGAACGGAGGAGCCAGCTTATCTGCATCGGTGAAAGTTGTAGTTTAGTGACCGAGACAAATGAAGAGGCCACCATATTGGGGTGGCTAAATATAAACAAAGTCATTCGGCTTATTGTAATAGACATCTAGAGAGAGGACTTTTTTTTTTATTTCTTTTCCAGCCGGAAGAGAAGTGTATGAAATAATAGGTCTTTCTATGGCAAGTTAGAAGGACGCTCTAAATAGCAAATTCAAGCGTTCGTTAGGGTCGCCTTCGTCTTTTCAAATACATGCATGTAACTAGGCACATGTAGTGTTATGATATGATAGTGATTTGGTTGATGCTATATTATCGGATATATGTACCTAGTACTTAAGATATATTGGATAATGATACGTAGTTTATACCTTAATCTTAGTAGGTACATTAAGTATCTAAATATATCAAGAAATACATAATGGAGTGCCTTTAAGTTTAGGTTGTCCCTGTCTCTGTTGGTCATGGTAAAGGGTATCACGTGGGGTAGGTACGTAAGGTACTACTATGGGGGGTATAAGCTCAAATCCAATTAGTTACGTAATCACTCCTTTAGCAATGTCGCGACTCGAAACTCTTTTTCCAATAAATCATTCATCTTTTTTTGACTTTTTGCTGAAAGTCGTTCTTGTCTCACAAAATATGGGTTGAGGCAAATTTATAGAAATAACTCGTTTTAACGAAATCGCTAATTCATAATGGCGCCTCAGAAGCGCAAGAGGCAGCACGATGTCGAACTCGAACTACCGCGTCGCACGACTCGACAACATCCTGCGCCCAATCATGACGAACATCTACTGAGGAGCGGTCGTGTACGTGCTGGTTCGACCCGGAAGTCTTACATACTGTCGCGCCCAGATAGAATATCGGAACAGAACGGGGAGGTTAAGAAGAGGGTAGGTAGACCATCAAGCAAACAGAACCGCGCGACAGCTGGACATGTTGCGTCGGATACTGTATCAAAAGAGAATTCACAATCAAATAATAGTAATGATGATGAAGAAGAAGAAGAGGAGGAGGAGGAGGAAGAGGAGGAAGAGGAGGAGGAAGAAGAAGAGCAAGAAGATGATAGCATCGATGAACTAGCCCAGTCTCCAGAGGATTCGTCGCAACAAAAAAAGAAGGTGATAACGAGACGACTGAACATAAGTTCACCCCCTTCTCAAACAAGACTTATACCCCCCGGGTCGCCGTTACAGCGGAAGCATCAGAACCAGCAGCTCTTAACCCAGTCGAATCCACAAATAAAACCATCCATAATATCGACACCAAAGCGTCCTGCTACCTCCGACAAGCCGCTCAAACCGCCCCCTACACCGCGCTCGGACCGCAACATCGACAAGGTCGTGCTAGGCAATATCTGCTTTAAGGCCTGGTATCCTTCTTACTACGGAAAGGAGGTATTGGGCGATATATCAAACCATACCAATGCGGGTGGTAAGGACGGCAGAGACGGCGGCGGGAAGATAGGCGGTAGGATAGGTGGTGGTAAAAGACAACCACCGCCTATGCTCGAACGCTTATACGTCTGTCCGTGCTGTTTCAAGTATAGTAGGGAATTGGTCGCGTGGTGGGAGCATGTCAGATGCTGCGAGAAGACGTTTGAAATGCCCGGCCAGAAGGTGTATACACATCCTAAAGGCTTACGGACGAGGTCTGTAAAGATTCCCTCAGCATTCTCAAGTTTCTCCACGAATATAGCTACCGAGACGAGTGGAAAAGGTAAAGGAAGGAAAAAGAGCGATGGGGGTGCGGGTGCGTCGACAGTGGAAGAAGTGGTTAGCGACAACGGAGAGTGGAGTGTGTGGGAGGTTGACGGGGAGAAAGATAGGGTACGCCACCAGCCCTTAGAAACTCCGGGTTTTCTACGACATAACACTGACTGGTCTATTGAATAGTTGTTCTGCCAAAATCTATCCTTGTTCGCGAAGCTATTCCTGGATAACAAATCGGTATTCTTCGACGTGACCGGATTTAACTACTTTCTTCTCGTCTACACGCCTCCTCCGCCACCGACTCCTGACCCGCACTCGCCCCCCGAGCCTACTATCGTCATCCCGAATTCCCAGTCGTCTGCGATAACAGCAATTTCTGCCGCTTCCCAACATACCCCGACGTCGCAGACGAGACCGCAAGTGGTAGGCTTCTTCTCGAAGGAGAAGTTGTCATGGGACAATAATAACCTCGCATGCATATTGGTTTTCCCGCCGTGGCAGCGCAAGGGCCTAGGCGCCTTACTCATGGGCGTATCGTACGAGATCTCCCGACGCGAGGGGATCCTGGGCGGTCCCGAGAAACCTATCTCCGAGCTTGGCAGGAAGGGGTATAAGCGATTCTGGGCGGGCGAGATCGCGCGGTGGCTTCTGGAACTAAAGATACCGAACGAGGGACGAGGGGAAGAAGCTAGCAAGGACAAAGAAAAGGAGAAGGAGAAGGAGACCGAGATGGTGATTACCGTCGAGGATGTCTCCAAGGCCACGTGGATCGTGCCCGAGGACTGCCTAGCTGTCCTCCGGGAGATGGGCGTCGTCGAAGACATAAGCTCTGCTCCCGGTTCTGGTTCTGCCGGGGTACCTATTGCCAACGGATCAACCGAGCGGCGCGGCGGCAGTATCAGCGACGGGGATGCTGAAGCGGAGGAGTCATTATCTAAGGCGGCTCCACGCGTCAGGCTCGACAGAGAAGCTGTCAGGCGCTGGATCAACGCGAACAAGATTGATCTTACGAAGACGTGTGATCCGGACGGGTTTGTAGAAGGGTACGCGGTTAAAAAGGAAGGGGATGAGGAGGCGGATGAAGGGTAAGGGGGGTAAGAGAGAGATTGGCCTAAGAGAGACGAGAGAGAGAGAGCTTCGAAGCGATGAAGATACCCAGAGACGAGATACCCCCTGCGTTCCTTTAAGGTTCCGGACGCATAATACATAGCTGGATATTGAATATTGAATATTGCCTGACCTACATAAGTGGTTTCTGAACTTTTATGCATGTTGATGCTGCAGTTGATCTCTATGAAGTATAACTGTAGTAAGAGGGACTTCTACACGGAACCGTAATCAAATCGTATCTAGGTCCCCATCACAAAAGAAGTTTTCTTTCATTGATAGATATATTTTCATTGCTCTTAATACTTGATACTTCGCCTGAATATCGATTGCGCTTCCTCTTCCCATTCTCTACTATGGCTTACTGCAGGCCTACGCTACTCACTTTGATCTCCCTGTTATAAACTAGAACTTTTCTCGTGGCACGTCGATACATTTTAATATGTACTTCGTCTGGTACGAGCGTGCGAATTATGATCGCGTTGCTACAATTATATCCCCTATCCTGAGAATGTCTTACGTCTAAGTAGAGATGGGCTTGGTCTCGCCCGCGCAGAAATGTCACATCGTGCGCTGCAACGGGAAGACTGATTTTGGAACCGTTTTATTTTATATCAGGAAGAGAGAAAAAAGCATATGTTTTCATGATTTGCTAACATATGCCTGAGAAACGAAAGGTGCGCAGACGATGAGACCTGAACCCAAACCCAAAGCAAAACAAGCAAGACATACATACATGGCTGATTCATGCAACCCATTCATTCGTTCGTAACTTTTGAAAAAGACCGCCCCATTCACATTCATATCGCTTGCTTGCATGATCGCTCGCCTTGCTCATATTTTTTGTTCGTCGTAACTAGAAGGAAATCAAGGGACGAGGCGGAAGAAACAAATAAAATGAAATAAAATAAAAGGCCTGCCCAATGTAGTGTGCCGGAGACATATGCTGTAGTACCATGATAATGTATGCTGTCCCACATGTATTGTACCAGCTGAAGGATTTCTCAACCAAAAAGCCCTTGCCCATGTACCTTACGTCTGCACAATGTTATCCCCTTGAGGCATCATATCTTTTTTTATCTCGTTATCATAGCCAATGGTCGTATCGTATCGTTTCGTTTCTGGTTTCCGTTCGTATGGAGCGCGTTATGCATGATGTGGGGAGGTTGGAGGAAGGGAGATATGAAGGTAGATAGGGGGTAGGTAGGTAGATGGAAAGAATCCGGCTTTTTTCTTTTTCTCTTTATTCTCGTGGCAAGGTTATCCCTGCCATACGAGACAGAGTCACAGAGAGAGAGAGAGAGACAAAAACAGGCGGATCTTCTCCCTCTCTACCTAATTAACCTCGGACCCGTACAGCGGCCTGCGCTTGCCGTCAAACTCGTTGACCACCTTTCGAAAGCGGCCGACCATCGACGGCGTCCCGTGCGGCATGTGCCTGCGCGTGCGCTTGTACCCCTCGTCCCCGACGCAGCTGATGCTGTCGTCCGGCGCGATGCTCTCCACGTCGTCGTCCTCGTCCCCCTCCCAGCCCACCCGACTCTCGGGTAGCTCGAGGTCCCGCGCGGAGATGCGGCTGTGCGACCTTGAGGGCGCGCGGGCCACGCCGGCAGCCGGCGGCGCGGGTGCTCGCTTGCTGCGCGTCGACACGTACGTCTCGGTTTCGACCTGTCGCGGCGCCCGGTGCTTCGAGCTGCTGCGCGCGCGGTAGTCGGACTCCCCGGCGTAGCGGGAGGGAGTAGCGGTGTGTTTTGACGGGGCGGCTGAGTATTTGGACGGCGCGTAGCTGCGCCGGTCGTCCTCGCCTACTTGGCTGCGGTACTCCCGGTCCATCAGGAGCTTCTGCTCGTACTTGGAGCCGGTGGTGCTGATGTATTCCACGTCGGCGACGGTGGGCGGGCGCCTCGTGGAGGCCTCGCTCAGCCGCCGGGACCGGCTGGCGGTGGTGTAGTGGCTCGAGTGTCGGCTCGCGCGGTCGTCGAGGTCTTCCGCGACCCTGCTCCTCGCGGGGGGAGCCTCGATCTGGGCGTACCGCGCGCCGTAGCTGAGCGGCGGGTACTTCTTGTCCTCGGCGTACCTGGGCTGAGCGTTCGCGTGGGGGTCGGAGTAGGATGCGCGCCGTTGGCCCCCGGCTTCGTAGTCTTGGCGCTGGACGCTGCGCTGGCGGCCGTTGCTCATGAAGGCGTAGGTCAAAGCGCTGCCCACGGCTACGCCGACCGCCGCGGCACCGAGGACCGTGCCCATGCCAGAGCCAGCGCCGAACGGCCCGGCATTCTCGCGGGGCGGGGGCTCCACGCCGGTAGTAGTGGCGCTCCGCTTTATCATGGTCCGAGGCTCTGCTCGTGAAGGGATGGATGCGCTAGAATTCGCACGTGTAAAGCTGGAGCGGTATCCGGCGGGACAGACGACCTCTATTATGTTTCCGTCCAAGTCGGTGACCTCTACGCGGCCGTCGTCGTAGGTGTCGATTTGTATATCGGGCTCCGCTCGCAAGGCAGCGGTTCGAAAAGCAGATACGACAGAAGGCGATTGGGCGGAAAGGACTACACGGGATGGTCTTAAGTGTTGACCTGGGGCAAGCTTTCTAACTTCTAAGACCGGTGTACCAGAGGCACTGTCACCAAAGACTATGGAGGAGGAATTGGCGGAGATATAGCGGAGTTTGAGGGGTTGGACGATAGCGGCGTAGAAGGAGGCCGAAGAGGGAAAGTCCCTAACCTGAAGCGGCGGCTGCATACCTAAGTCACTGTTGGGGTGTATAATGCTGACAATGTATTGGAAGAATGGTAAGCGCTTGGGGACATGGAAACTTCGAAGAAGAGAACAACAAAAAGAAATTAGAACCAAAAAATACAAAATCTTATTGACTTGTATATTTCGAGAAGCAATAGACGGTGATGAACGGCTGGAGATAGGGCACCATAAGGCACCAGATACGCAGCTACACGTGTAACACGCCGGGGGTATGTAACAAGGGACTGAGGGAATTAAGGGGTAAAAAATTATGGCCCAAGCTCCTGGGGGTGTATCGTGTACACGTAGCTGGCTGGCTGGAGCTGGGCTAGGTTAGCAGGTTAGCAGGTTAGCAGGTTAGCAGGGTAAAATTTTGAGATACGGTAAGGTACGAGCACATAGCGTATATGATAGTGTTTACAAAAGAAATCAATCGAGATCCATCGAGATTCGAGGTAACTAGTTATTATTCTATTATATTATATTTCATCATCTGTAACCATCCCGTTAATATTTCAGTTGAAAGAGTCTCCAATTGAATTGAAAAAGAAGCCAACTAATGATCTCTAAGTTAATAAGATAAAATCCCCTTTTGGGGTTGAGAGATCTGATAGGCTGGGTAACCCTGTGAAATCAATAGTAGTGACACATATAAGAGCTACTAGTGCTGTCTGCATAAACTCGATGATGCACCCTAAAGGGGTGCTGCGCTTTAATTAGGAAATTAGGTAATAATTAGGGATTTACCTAAAATATTTTTATTTTATAATTTAACTTATTAAAAATTATATACTTTTAATTTAAATAATATTTTTAAGTAATTAATTTAAAATTTATTTATTAAAATATTATATTTTTTTTTATTTTTTATAATTTATTAATTTCTTTTTTTAAATTTTAAAAAATAATAATTATTATTATATTTATTTATTTACTAATTTTTTTTTACCTAATAAAGTTATTTAAATTTTTTATATTAATTTAAACCATTTATTTAATAATTAAATTATTATTAAAAATTATAAATTATTAAATAATAACATTTATTTATATTAATTTAAAATAATTTAAATATATTAATTTATTTATAATTTTAATATTTAAATTTATTATAAATTAATAATATTTTAAAATTAAAAAATAAAATTTTAAAAATAAATAATATTTAAAAAATTATTTTAAATAATAACATTTAATAATTTTATTAAATTTAATATATATAATATATATATAATAATATAAACCGTTTAAATTTAAAGTTTAAACTTTAAAAAAAATATTAATTTTATTTAATATTATTTTTAATAATTTTTAGTTTTTAATTAATTTATAAATAATACATTTAACAGTTAATATTTAATTATTATAAAATATATTATTTAAAAATAAAATATTAAATATATTTAAATTAATATTATTAAATTAAAATTTTTTATATATATTATTAATTAATTCTTTAATCATAAATAATTTAATTTACCTTATTATTTAAATTTTTTAATTAATATTTTATTCACTTTTATTTCTTTATAAAAATAAAAATAAAATATTATTTTAAATTTATTAATAATTTTTATTATTATTATATAATATTAATTTAAT